>BLSH010194871.1:1522550-1539456 GCA_018402905.1 Glandirana rugosa
GCCTCTAAAAGTGATCCTGTGGTGAATCTGCCACCGGGAACACTTTAAGCAGACACCGAATCGCCCACAGAAAAAAATGATACCAGGGTTATGGCAACTAGCTGCTGCCATAACCCCAGTATTATTAAACGTCAAAACAATTATGTATATATACCATAATTAGTGTAGCACATGCTATATGGTATATGTTTTGTGATTTTTATGCCTCATACACACGGACGTTTCTAAAAAAATAAACAAAACGTTGGGCCCGACGTCAAGGAAAAAAAGTCTGCGTTTTTCGGCGTTATGCATCGGCGTTTTTGAGCGTTAGTGAGCGTCGGCGTCAATAGGCGTTTTTTTAAAAAAAATCATCCCTCTGCTTTTTTTCAACCTAAAAACGTCGGCGTCAAAAAATGCCGGAAAACGCCGGTATAATAATAGGTGGCGTTTGTTGGCGTCTGTTGGCATATTGTGGCGTCGGCGTCAAAAAATGCCAAAACGTTACAGCCTCAGAACGCGATGGCCATGGGTTCTAGTTTCAGCTCACTAACGCCGACGTCATCTACAGCTCAAAAACGCCGACGTTTTTATGGGGCCATTGACTAACATGGAGAGCTGCAAAAAACGCCAGAAAACGCCAGCGTTAAAAAAACGTCCGTGTGTATGAGGCCTTAAAGTTATAGGTGGACATACTCTGATAGGTGTTAGCAGCAATCACTATCAGGCCTCTATTTAAGGGCATTATATATTATTTTACACTGATTTTTGTACACAGTTTTTTCAATAGGGCGTGGATTACATATTGTTTAACAATGATGTATATATACTGTGGACTGTTGGCAAGTGGTTAAAGCTTGTGGGAGGAGTTTTCATTCTCCCATGATTGTCCTATAAGGCTGCAGATCCCCTGACCCTCTGTCTGGACAGTGCTGATTGGCCCTGTGGTGATCACATGCACTCTCCCAAGAAAAAAAACTCTCTAGCAATACACACCATACTGAGCATGTGCAGCTTGTCCCCTATGTTTTGTTCTATCAGAAGATGGTTTGGAGCCAGAGCTAGAAGGGGAGGATCAGAGAAGACAGGATCAAACAGCCTTTTTACATAATGCAGAGGATTAACCCCTTAGGTTTCACAATGAGTATAACAAGCATGCTTTTCTGCATATACTGACTGATTTTACTGTTGTAGCTTTAGTAACACTTTAAGCCTCATTGGTTGATTAACTGTGATTTTGAGGAGAATTAAAAGCAAGATACGGAAACAATGCTACAATTTGATTAAAAATGAGGATGGTTGTATGCGACCTGAGCTTTAGAATCTTGTGACTTGTTATTTCACTGCTGCTGTTTTGTTAGTGTATGCACCTTATATCGTATATTAGGCTTACTGGCCCCTTTTGATTACAGTAACCTAGAAAACATTTCACAGAACGCTGACACATTTCAGCCAGTAAAGGTCCAGCCATTTTCCAGACCTCTGCCGTCATTGTCCTTATTAATGTGTCTGGAAGCAGCTGAATCCTGATGCATCATTTTTATCCAGCAAAGCACTTGTGTATTGTTTGTAGTTCTACTTATGTGCAACAGCAGTTCTTACTAACGTGAACACATTTTATAGACAGTGACTGTGAATTGTGTCACATCCGACATATACAGTACTAGTGCAGGAAGGACATACATCTTATTTGACATTTGTCCTCAGCATGATTGTTGGGCTGCAGGTCAGTCCACTGATCCTTGTCACTGCAACTTCTTTTGATCCCCATATAATGCTCCCTACTGTACCTGTGCTTGTTGTGTCCTCTTGAACTCCTGCTGTTGGTCTCTATTTTACCACTGAATCACTCTACATCCCACTACGTGAACTTACAGTATTAAGGCTTTTATTCAAGATAAATTGATTTTAGATTTAAAACAGTGGCTGTCAAGTTATAGAAGACCTCAACTATGAACCCCAATATCACTAAAGGCCCACACATAGGGGGTCTAGTTATAAAAAAAAATGTGATGTGCAAATACTTCACATATTCCTTCATATATCCATCACAAATAATCCCCACAATTTGCCTAATGTGCTTATTTCATATGATCATCAGCTCAATCTAGAAGCCATAATGCTGCATTTTCCTGATTGCAGTACTTCAGGAAAATACAGTTTTCACCCTATGGGGATTAGTCTTGAAGGCTGTGCAAATGCTAAGGTATTAACATAGTGTTTTTTTTTAAATAAATATTCTGTCAGGAAAAGTTCTTGCCTATGCTCAAAGAAATGTGCATGCACAAAGAATGGTCTACAGAACTGCAGAGAATCAGGGGCGTGCCTGCTTCTACACATGCACATGTGCGCATGCACATTTGAATTGACTTGGGCTCCCAGTGGCCTATTTTAAGCACTGCAGGACTCAAGATCATTGCTGAGAGGTTGTCAGCTCCTGTGACCAGACCCTGCTTGTGTCCTGTGCTGTATCCAGTTTTGCTTTCCAACTACTCCTGAGCTCGATCCCTCTGGTACCTGACCTCTGGCTTGCTTCTCGACTCCGCACCTTTTTCCATGCATGTGATACTGACCTTGGCCTGGCTAATGTTTACACTCTCATCTTCTGAATCTGTGCCTCTGCTGCCTGCCTGACCACATTCCTGCCTCTGCAAGCCCTGTGACAACATCCGACACATGTTTCTGGTCCTCAGCTTCTAATTCATCGCAAGATACAGTTCTTCTGCTGGCCAGCAGCACCTGTGCCACTCTGTGTCCTGTCCTACCCTGTCATCAATCTCAGGGGACCAACAGGACAGGAGGTGTAAGGGAGAGCCCTCTCATCAGTCTGGCCTCTATCAGGTACATAATAGTCCCTATAACATGTAGTATATTATATGCTAGAGAGGACGGTCAAAGAAAGAAACCGTGCTGAAGAGTGAGAGGTTGAGGGGCATGTTACATGAGGCTAGTAGGGATCCTGCTAATGCCCCATAACAAATAAATGCTCCAACTCCTACTACAGGCTGTTGGGGCCCACAACAAGTACCAAAGTACTGCATGTTGGGCAACAGGGATTTAGAGGGTGTAGTAATTTTTTTGGAGTGTATTTGTGGTGATTTGGCTTATTTTCTTTAGTGTTCTTTGCATTTGTTTCCTTTTTTTGTGTAGTTGTGTACTTTAACATTTTTTTCTAATTCCTCTTTTTCATTTTCTTTGTCTTTCTGCAAAAAATGAAGGTTAAGAATAGTTGAATGTAGCTTCCATAACCCTCTAGAAACATTTAGGGGTTGATTTATTAAAACCGGAGAGTGCAGAATCTGGTGCAGCTCTGCATAGAAATCAGCCTCCAGGTTTTATTGTCAAAACTTTGGGGCTGGGTTCACACTTATGTGGGTTTTCCCGCATTCCAATTCGCAGGACAGGAGATGGTGACCAGCTCTCAATGGAGCAGATTCACACATCTCCGGGGCGGCTGCGGAGCAAATTGCACAAGGGTCTTGTGCGTCTTTGGCTCAGTTTCAGGTCCAAATTCAGGCAAAAATTTGGGCATGATCCACCCCTGAAACGGAGAACAGGGACGCACCATACCCCTGCTGTCAGCCGCATCCGTTTCTAGTGTGAATCCAGCCTAAATGAACAAGCTGGCGTTAGAAGCTGACTGGCTACCATGCACAACTGCACCAGATTTTGCACTCTACAATTTTAGTAAATCAACCCCTTCTAAGTCTATTGTACCCTTGAAAATCACTCAAATTAATTTAACTCAATTTTCTTTTCTTTACTTCAATGCCTGGAAAATGACAAAATGTTGCATACATTTCACAATTTCAGGGAAAGGAAAACACTGGGGTTTTATAAATTCCAAATTTCTCGCCTGCCATCTGATTGGCCATTACTGATTAAATATGGCACCACTCTGAGCCTGGTTTCCAATATAAATATTTATTACTTGTGCCTGTCATTGTCTTGCCTTAGAATGACCTTGGTACTACCCCTACTCATTTGAATTGCTTAAAACCTGCCTACCCTTGTCCACATTTTGGATAATGTGCAACTTAGACACTGGAATCAGCTCATTAGTGGATCAAGGTTTGAGCAGATGAAACAAATTCATATAAGGCACAATGGCTTCGGTGAGGCTGCTTGCAAACACAAAAGCATGGAACCCAGAGTTTGAAAACCAAGTGTAAATCCAAAGAGAACACCAGACCAATGCAATAATGGTCCAAACACTTTTAATATTGGTGTTTCTTCAGCAGGACAGTACAAAACAACCAATGTCTTTTGGGGACCCAGAAGTATCCCCCTTCATCAAGGCTAAAATATTACATAGAATTGGGAGAACTCAAAATGGCACAATCACTACAACTGATTTTGAGAATGACACAAATATTCATTTTCACAAAGTCTGCTGCCTCCGTTTTTATGATGGCAATTTGCATATAGTCCAGAATGTTATGAAGAGTGATCAGATGAATTGCAAAGTCCCTCTTTGCCATGAAAATTAACTTAATCCCATAAAAACGTTTCCACTGCATTTGTGAAGAAGGATTCAGGGTGCCCAAGAAAGTCCAGCAAGCACCAGGGCCGTCTCCTACAGTTGATTGAGCTGCGGGATTGGGGCACCACCAGTGCAGAGCTTGCTCAGGAACGGCAGCAGGCAGGTGTGAGTGTATCTGCATGCACAGTGAGGCAAAAACTTTCGGAGAATGGCCTGGTGTCAGGAAGAGCAGAAAAGAAGCCACTTATCTCCAAGAAAAAACATAAGGGACAGACTGCAAAATGTACAGGGATTGGACTGCTGAGGACTGGGGTAAAGTCATTTTCTCTGATGAATCCCCTTTTCAATTAGGCATCCGGAAAATACCTTTATCCGGAGAATAGGTGAACGCTACCATCAGTCCTGTGTCATGCCAACAGAAAGCATTCTGAGACCATTCATGTGTCGGGTTGCGTCTCAGCCAAGGGAGTGGGGCTCACTTACAACTTTGCCTTAGAACCCAGCCATGAATAGAGAATGGTACAAAAACATGAGAGCAACTTCTCCTATCCATTCAAGAACAGTTTGGTGACAAACAATGCCTTTTCCAGCATGATGGAGCACCTTGGCATAAGTGATAATTAAGTGGCTTGGGGAACAAAACATCTAAATGTTGGGTCCACGGCCAAGAAACTCCCCCGACCTTAATCCCATTGAGAACTTGTGGTCAATCCTCAAGAGGTGGGTGAACAAAAAAAAACCCCACGAATTCTGACAAACTCCAAGCATTAATTTTACAAGAACGGGCTGCCATCAGCCAGGATGTGGGACCAGAAGTTGATTGACAGCATGCCAGGGCGAACTGCAGAGGTCTTGAAAAAGAAGGGTCAACACTGCAAATGTTGACTCTTTGCATAAACTTGATTTCATTGTCAATAAAAGCCTTTGACACTTATGAAAAGCTTGTAATTATACTTCAGTATACTATAGTAACATCTGACAAAACGATCTAAAAACACTGAGGCAGCAGACTTTGTGAAAATCAATATTGGAGTCATTCTCAAACTTTTAGCTACGGCTGTACAAGTAAACCTGGATTAAACAATTCTCAGTGACTTGAGTTTTATTACAGTGTGCTTTCACCTTTTGCCTACAGGTGATGTAATCTTAATGTGCATACATGAGCTCTGTAGAAGGAATGTATCAAAAGTTGACAGATCATATGATCAAATGCCTAGGCTTTTTGGGCTCATGCTCACAGCATTTTCTCGCAGATATATCCATATCTCAGTCCTTCTATTACTCTTTATTTTTAATAACAGAGGGACTGATAACACCATTAACTATACAGTATCATTCCAGAACAAGTTCAGTTCAGAAAAGGTCACAACGCTTTTTATTTTATCCCCTTTTGCATTATGTATGCATAAATAAGACCAACATAACGGATTTTTTCCTATGAAAGGTATTTATCTATTTTCAGGCAATACTATTGGTAAAATAATGTTTTAGAAAACGTGAAATAAATAGTATCTTTTATTTTTAATCTGGGGCTCCACTGGATTTATCCTCACTTCCTATCCTGCTGACAGCATTGTACCAGACAGGAAGAGAGGGGAACACTCCAACAGCAATGGAAGTAGGGAAGGCTAGAACCCCTGTTATTTCTTCAAATTGCAGAGCAGCCAGAGAAATTTACCGCTCCTGCTGCTCTGCTTTGCTAGCTGTCTAGGGGGCAGTGTGGTGCACCATCCAGTGCACCACACGGCTCCCTTTTTTTTTTAATACACTTTATGTGAAGTGTACAAAACGTATACTTCATACACTGCAATGTTGGGTGGCACGCCGTGCTGCGTGACATTGCAGTCAGATTCAGGTCAGTGCGCTGAGATAAAATGCAGTATTCCTGAATTCTAGCATAGTGCTATGCTGCGTTGCAGTGTGAATGGGACACATAGGAAATAATGGTTTCCTGTGTGGACCTGCAGTGACATGTTTTTTACGCTGCAGTAAAATGTCCGTCACCACACAAAGTGTGCAATGGCACCTACTGTCTGGCAAAATGCCTGTCAGCAGGATAGGAAGTGAGAGTAAATCTTTCTAATGGAAGCTGGATAGCATGACGCCAAACAAGGGTTTCCACTCTATCCAAAGCTAGATAAAATGTTTAGGTTGACAAACTTAAGTGCATCACATCTTATTGAGGATACTTTACACCATCCTTCACAAGATAAAAGCGTTGTTGGCGCATGTATGGCAATAGGCCTTATGTAGAGGTTAATCCACTCCTTTAGGAGATTGAGCTGCAGGCGTCAGAACATTGGTGGCCGCTGGTACTGGCTGAGCTGGTGGCTTCCAGCACTTCCAGAGACTCAGATGGCGCTCAGGAACTGCCGCTGATGTCACTACCGGGTGCAGGGTGGAGTGGGAGGTGCTCGCGTTCTGAGCGTTCATGCTCCTTCCTCAGGCAATCAACATGTGTGAATGAACCTTTAAACACAACTTCTGTATTTTAGTTTTCAATAAATGATAATAAAGTATCCACAATAAGATCATAACTTTTTTTTTTTGCTTCTGTCATTTTAACCCCTTCAGATCCGCGCTATAGCCCAAAGACGGCTCCAGCGCAGATCTGAATTTCCATGTGGATGTCCATGGACGTCCTGCCCTTGTGCGCGCTCCTGGGGTGCACTCACAGGCGGCAGCACGCACAGGCTGCCGCACGCTGTGTGGGCGTACCGGGCGGACTCGATGTCCGCTTGTGACCCGCGATTGCCTGTCAGAGCTGCAGAACGGGGAACTGCCGATGTAAACACGGCGGTTCTCTGTTCTGTGAATCAGTTAGATCAGTTATGTCCCCGCCAGCCCATCCCCCACACAGTTAGAAGACAGCTAACCCCTTCACTGTCCCTTGTAGGTTAACCCCTTCACTGCCAATGACATTTACACAGTAATCAGTGGACATTTAAATTTCTGATCGCTGTATAAATGTCATTGGTCTCAAAAAAGTGTCAAAAATGTCTGACATGTCCGCCCCAATATCGCAGTCCCGATAAAAATCACAGAACGCCACCATTACTAGTAAAAAAAAAAATAATAATAATAAAAATGCCATAAATCAATTCCCATGGTTTGTAGACGCGATAACTTTTGCGCAAACCAATCAATAAACGCCGAATGCGATTTTTTTTTTACCAAAAATATGTATAAGAATATAAATCGGCCAAACTTAATGAATATTTTTTTTTTATTTTTTTGGGGGGATTTGTATTGTAGCAAAAAGTAAAAAAATATTGTTCCTTTTTCAAAATTGTCGCTCTTTGTTTGTTTATAGCGCAAAAAATAAAACCCGCAGAGATGATCAAATACCACCAAAAGAAAGCTCTATTTGTGGGAAAAAAAGGATAAATATTTTGTTTGGGTACAACGTCGCACGACTGCGCAATTGTCATTCAAAATGCGACAGCGCTAAAAGCCTAAAATTGGTCTGGGCAGGAGGGGGGTTTAAGTGCCCAGTAAGCAAGTGGTTAAAGTTAGTTACAGTTATTGTGTGTACGTTGTCCTTGTTTTCCCCATCAAGTCATATTTGCAGCTGTTTATTTAAACAACTTGGCATGCACACTCTCATGTGATTTGGGCTCCTTAGATTTCACAGGAGGCTGCAGGAAGGCCACATAACGTCACCAGGGCCTAGGTAGTTTATTCCATATCATTTAACTTGTCCAGTATAAGGAAAATCACTAGATGTGTGGAATATATGACCAATTGCTCCCTCTACTGTTCATCTGAGACATTGCAGCTATCCAAAAGCAACACAGCTGACACGGGATCATGAACAAGTATGACACTGGACACAAAAGCAAGTGATTTACACAGTTTAATAGTGGAGTGTCATTGAGAGTAAGCTCAGTTTTGTTTCATATTGCTGAGAAGACATGAAGTTTTGTGCAAAGCAGCAGTAGGAAGATCTGTTGGAGTTTCTATAGCACCGTTCAAGCACATAAATGATCTACATTATTACAGGAGACAACGCCAGAACTACAATCACATTCTTCATTAATCTACTGCATTTTCTAANCCATCTAAGATCATAATCTCATTAAACGTTTAAATACATTAAAATACAAGAGGCCACTTATCTGTCCTATTTGAGAACCATAAAAAATAACTGAAATAATCTGTCGCAGTGTTGGAGGTAGACACTCTTGTTTCACTTTTGTATGATGAGTTCTAAGACTGCACTCCTTGTAAAGTAAAAACGCTTTTAATAAAATCCAAGAGATTGTTGATTGTGATACTTTGGAATGGAAATCCTGACTCAAGAAACTTTACATTCATACAAGGAAAGCCCATTCACTGGTAGTTCGGCCATACTGTAGAGAGAAAGATATGGAAATATTAGGAAGCATACACAGGTAGATGTATAAAAATCAGTCCTACCAATCACCTATACCAGGGATATGCAATTAGCGGACCTCCAGCTGTTGCAAAACTAAAAGTCCCATCATGCCTCTGCCTCTGGGTGTCATGCTTGTGGCTATCAGAGTCTTGCTATGCCTCATGGGATTTGTAGTTCTGCAACATCTGGAGGTCCGCTAATTGCATATCCCTGACCTATACGGTATATCAAAGTAACAAGGGGAGAGTACTCCTTTAATGGATGTGTGTATAGAAAAGCAGACTCTGAATATCTAGGTGCGCATCTCTATGCCTACTGAACGAGGGGGGCAGACAGGAAAAGTACCTTTGCATCTGGCTTTTCTTGGGCTGGGGGGGGCGTCAATAATGGCCTACAGTGGGGAAAATAATTGTTTGATCCCCTGCAGATTTTTTAAGTTTGTCTAGAAATGTTATAAATTGCCTACAAATGTTATAAATAGAGTTGCAGTTCAGTGAGTAAAATAAGTATTTGATCCCCAAGCAAAACATGACTTGGTGGAGAAACCCTTGTTGGCAAGCACAGAGGTAAGACGTTTCTTGTAGTTAGTTACCAGGTTTGCACACATCTCAGGAGGGATTTTGGTCCACTCTTCTTTACAGATCTTCTCTAAATCCTTAAGGTGCCTTAGCTGTCACTTGGCCACTCGGAGTTTCAGCTCCCTCCATACATTTTCTATAGGATTAAGGTCTGGAGACTGACTAGGCCACTCCGTGACCTTAATGTGCTTCTTGAGCCACTCCTTTGTTGCCTTGGCGGTTTTGTGTCATTGTCATGTTGGAAGACCTATCCACGACCTATCTTCAGTGTTCTGGAGGGAAGAAGGTTCTCATCCAAGATTTCACAATACATGGCCCTGTCAATTGGCCCCTCAATGCAGCAAAGTCGCCAGGTACCTTTAGTAGAGAAACAGCACGAAAACATAATGTTTCCACCTCTGTGCTTGACTGTAGATATGGTGTTCTTAGGGTCAGTCATAGTCAGCATTTTTCTTCCTCCAAACACAAGTAGAGTTAATGCCAAAAAGCTCAATTTTGGTCTCATCCGACCACAGCACTTTCTCCAAATCCTTCTCTGAATCATTTAGATGTTCATTGGTAAACTTCAGACAGGCCTGTACATGTGCCTTCTTGAGGAGGGGGACCTTGCGGGCACTGAAGGATTTCAATCTATGGTGGCATATTGTGTTACCAATGGTTTGTTAGGTGACTGTGGTCCCAACTGCCTTGAAATCATTCGCAAGCTCCTCCCGTGTAGTTCTGGGCTGATCCCTCACTTTTCTCATAATCACCCTTACCCCATGAGGCAAAATCTTGCATTGAGCCCCAGACCAAGGGTGATTGATGGTTATTTTGTATTTCTTCCATTTGCAAATAATCACTCCAACAGTTGTCTCACCAAGCTTCTTGCTGATGGTCTTATAGCCCATTCCAGCCTTGTGTAGGTCTACAATCTCGTCCCTGATGTCCTTTGACAGCTCTTTGGTCTTGCCCATGATGGTGCAGTTTGAATAGAAGAAAGAGATTCTGTGGACAGGTGTCTATTATACACATAATGAGTTATCGTTAAGAGCACCTTCTTAAATTGACAGGACTAAACTGTGTACCACATGAGCACATACAGTAGCCAGCCTGTGGGAACCAAAATTATTGTTGGTTGGTAGGGGATCAAACAGTGGTGGAACTACCAGGGTCGCAACAGTCGCACTTGCAACTGGGCCCTGGCATTCAGCCATTGTCGGGGGACCCCAGCGCCGGGTTGCTAGTCACAGCTCAGAGCCGGCATTGCAGTTTTCGTTCCCCCTCCGTCCTCTCTTGCACGGGAGAGAAGACACCGAAACAGCCGATTTGCTCCCCCTTCTCCCCTCTCCTGTGTGTCCGCGGGACGTCAAGTGTGAAGCTAACAAGCTCACATTTACCGCGGAGCACACACAGGAGAGGGGAGAAGGGGTAGCAGATTGGCTGTTTCGGTGTCTCCTCTCCCATCCTGTGTGAGAGAGGATGGAGGGGGAAAGAAAACTGTCAATGCTGGTTCTTAGCTGTATGTGAGAGACACTCTCAGTTTATTGCTGTGCAGAGAAGGCAGACGACATTGATGAGCACTGATAGGCTGCACTGGTAGGATTCACTAATGGGCACCGGTAGGAGGCACTAATGAGCACTGGTAGGAGGCACTAATGAGCACTGGTAGGAGGCACTAATGAGCACTGGTAGGAGGCACTAATGGGCACTGATAGGAGGCACCAATGGGCACTGATAGGAGGCACTAATGAGCACTGGTAGGAGGCACTGATAGGAGGCACTAATGGGCACTGATAGGCAGAATTGATGAGCACTGATAGGCTGCACTGATAGGTGGCATTGACAGGCACTGATAGGTGACATTCATGGGCATTGATGAGCACTGATCAGCAGAACTCATAGGCAGCATTGATGAGCACTGATAGGCGGCATTGAGGAGCACTGATAGGCAGCACTGATGGGCATTGAGCACTGATAGGTGGCACTGATATGGTTTCTTGCACTGGGGCCCTGAAGGTTCTAGTTATGCCTCTGGGATCAAATACTTATTTTACTCACTGAATTGCAACTCAATTTATAACATTTGTATCATGTGTTTTCTATGGATTATTAGTTGATAGTCTGTCTTTATCATTTATAATACATCTATGATAAAAAATATAGACCCTTTATTTCTTTGTAAGTAAGCAAACTTACAAAATCTGTAGGGGATAAAATAATTATTATCCCTAATGTATACTATCCAACGCATGCTGATTGTGATTTTCTAAAAAACAAGGTATTGCATTTTGTTCGCCCAATGTTGGCAATGTATCCTGTATGCTTTTAAATTCATTTTATGGTTTTCCTGAAGTTTACATATAAACTTTATCCAAAGCCTTTTTTTTGGACAGGCTGAGACGGGGCTAAAATCTGATTTATTGTCTGTGTGCACCTTGGGGAGAGGTCTCTTCCTTCTCGATCCCAGAAACCACACAAAAAGCGGAGGTTGGACCTAACTGGTGTCAGGGATTTTCAAATGTGGTATCCGTATAGCTGAAAATCTAACCAAAGCTACAAAGTTTTGGCCATTTTTTTCTAACTTCATACACCACATAGTATCACTAACAGAAGATTCAACACTTATAACTGAGAAGGTTTTAGCCAGCCCACGACATTCTGGCTTGACTTAAAAATGCTTCCCTGTACCAACATAAGGCATGGTTGTCTCAGTTTAAGATAATATTCTAAAGACATCAGAGATGACCACAGTCAAATAAGCTAAAATCCTAAACCCAGAACTGAATCCCAGATGTTGGAACAATGTCAGATATCCCTAAAATCTTTAAAAGAACAAATTAGGCTTGTTGGGGCCATATGTGATTATACTGTAATACAGGACATATAGGGGTAAATACAAGACATAGCAGTATTGTAAAAGTAAGAATATTACTAAGCCCCATTGGAATCCCTGGAATGGACAATACAGCTTTCATACCTGGATGTCTGTGAGCTCCTTCAAGAAACGTTTTGCAATCTCGGGTCCATTTTCCATGGTTGGTATGTGGTAACTCTAAAAGTGACAAAAACAGCAGATACCCAAATTATTACAAAAAATGACATGCCGAACATTGACTAAGGTATACATATTAAGTTAACATTAGACTGTACATTAGACACTGTACTTGGTTCCCTCAATAATGGTTTTAGTGTATTCTGAAAGGGTTGTAGTTAAAGTGGATCGCCAACCTCCCCATTTGAGGACCAGTGACACTATTACAATGATCATTGCTAAAAATATGCACTGTCACTGTACTAATGACACTGGCAGGGAAGAGATTAACATCAGGGGCGATCCAAGGGTTAAATGTGTTCCTAGCTCATGTTACAGTGTAGTGGGGGAGGTGCTTTTACTACTGGAAGACAAGGATCTGTGTTTCTGCTTTACAGAAACACAAGATCCATGTCTTCTGTACTGACATAATGCCAGTCTGCCTAGTTTACATAGGCAGACTGGCATTCTGTCAGTGTAATGAACAATCAGCAGGTGGCGGCAGAGATGGGGTCTGCAGGACCTGCTGATTTTACACAGCGGGAGCGAGTCGCCGTTGGTGCACACTGGCGTCCAAAACCCGGAAGTGCAGAATCTCATATATATGTGATTCTGCACAGTGTGGCCGCCCTGTAGCAGTAAATCCGCTATGGTGCGGTCACCAAGCAGTTAAGATACAATATTCTGGTTTTGACCTCAGTATCTTGTCCCAATACAGCAACTTTTCAAAACACAAATGTTGGTCAAGCCTCAGTCTTTCTAGCACAACCATGTTAAACAAAATCCACTGCAGTCAGAAACCAAAAAGCACCCCACATGGCCAGTGGGCGTGTACTTACTGAACCCTGTGCTGTGTAAAACCTTTGCTCTACATATTTTAATAAGATGTTTGAATGTAAAAGACGAGGAGCCTGCAATGGGTGTGTATGAACAGCCCCTCTTTTGAGAAATAATAGGCTAGGAGTTTTTCAAGACATCTACACATCTATTGCCACCTGACCTCCTCAGACAATTTAATATTAAGATAAGAGTGATTCATTTTATGTTTGTGATTTTTAAGACACAGTACTCACTTTGTCATTGTAGAGTATCCGGTTTACTGGGCATACAACACAGGCTGTTCCTGCTCCAAAGACCTCATATACCCGGTTTTCCCGAAGCCCTTTAATCAGATCATTCATGATAACTGTGCTCTCTGACACTTTGAAATCTCCCTGCAAGACATTAAAACACAAAATTATAGGATTTTAAAGAAGCACTTTAGGAAGCACTTTTTTCACAATTTAAACAGGCCACACAAAAGAGAAAAACCCATTCAATTTCAGAATGATATAGTGGAGGGATGGGCGTGCAGCTTTCCGGTGTCAAATATTGATCTTCCATTGAAAAATAGCAAATACTAACTTTATTCAGAGACTTTGGGCACTGTTTCTTGCCCTATTCTATTGCAGAGATTTTTTTAAAGGACAACTTTATTACAGTTACCCTATCTCTATCTAGAAGCTCCCCCCCCCCCCCCACTTCCCAATGCTTTTAAATTACCTTTCCCCACTCCTGTAAACATCCTCTGAGATACGCACAGCCGCTTCAACTGGACTCTCCCCTGACATGGCTCTGTTTCGTGAACAAGCTCTAATACTTCCTATTAACAGGCCATCTCTTATAATGGAGTAAAAGGATTGAGTCAGCAACTCTGTAGTCCATTTAGCAATTTTAATGGTTGGTTACAAAAAATGACAAGCAAAACCTCTGACGCGTTTCGGCTATTGCCAAAACTGGTCAGCTGTTTTGCTTGTCACTTTTCTTAACCAACTATTAAATTTGCTATATAGACTACAGAGTTGCTGACTCAATCCTTTTACTCTGTGCTGTAGTGTGTAAGGACACACTGAGCCTGAGCACCTGAAAGAGGATCTTGCAAATTGGACTGGGTATTTTCCCTCGTGTGCACGGTTTCTCTTCAAACCCATCTCTTATAATGTCCAATGGTAGATTGTGGCACGCATGCATAGAAGAAGCAGAACCCAGCCAGTGAAGAGGTTGTGCAGCTACCAGTGGCTTACAGAAATCGGGCAAGTTATACAATTGGTGGAAGGAGGAGTGTGATATTTAGTGTACTAAAATTACAATTCTCCTTTTTTTAATATAAGCTTCCATCATAAAAATGATTACCCATAACACAACCTCTCAAAGAAGAAATGTAAAATAGTCATAGATATTCTATCCCTCACCTCCTTCTCTCATTTCTTTATTTGTGGATTTTATGGTAATAAAATTGATGATTTTACATGGGACATAAAGAAGTGTGAGCCTGAGAACATTTCTCATTCATTGAGGGACATAAGAATTCTGAGATTGTTAGGTTATAGCTCCACCTATAGGAGGATTTGGACACTAGCAAGCAAAAAAAAAAAAAAAAACTGACCTGCCAGGTATAACCCTGTTTTCCTTGCATGCCTCAGTTTTTTACTTGGTGCCCAGCAGTGTTAATTTTCGTCAACTAAAATATTTTTGTCTACTAAATTAATACTATTTTAGTCGACTAAAATACGAGTAAAACTAAAACAATTGAGATAACTAAAATACGACTAAAACTAAAATGGCATTTTAGTCAAAAGACTATGGCTAAAACTAAATTGAAATTTGACATCAAAATTAACACTGCACTACCACATAAGAATATGTAGGGGGCATCTACTAAGCTGCTAAAATAAAAATAAGAAAAAGGTTTTTCTTATTCTTTTTATTGATATTTATGTATGAGCAATGGCATTACAATCAATAGAGTTTACAGTTTTTTGGGTTTTTATATTTTCAAGTTGTACTTCTGCTTGTCAAAAAGTAATATTTTTGTTTGTTTATGAAACTTGGTTATATTTATAAAGACGTCATATATCGCAATGGCTAAATCTGTGTCTGTAGTGTGCAACCTTAATACCAGAAATAATAACATGTTATTAGATTTTTACTCCAGGAGTATATAATGAGTTTGGCAATTCTAAAGAAATGCTTACATAATGCATTAAAAGTTAACTAAACCCGTAAGATTTTAGTTGACTAAAATGTACTGGAGATTTTAGTTGACTAAAATACGACTAAAACTAAGATGGGAATTTAGTCAAACGGCTAAAATACAACTAAAACTAAAATGGCACTTTAGTCAAAAGACTATAACTAAAACTAAATAGAAATTTGACATCAAAATTAACATTGGTGCCCAGGAGGATAGACATCCTTTCTCTGCTGTGCTGAGAAATGTCTAACCTCATGTTTTAGCTATTTTTTATTCAATTAAGATGACCTTTTTTCTTCAATTAAGACCAATTAAGATTCCTCTACAAGTTGCTTGAGCTGGTGGCTATTCCCAGCTCTCTTAATAGACGTTTCTTCAGCACTAGCTTTAGAGGCCAAACTCAGACGCAGATCCTGCTGGACTGGGGGATAATGAGGCTAACCTGGACTGTGACCTTAAAGTTGATGTAAACCCGAAAAAAAAAATTGAATTAATAATTCTGCCTGGTAGAGTATAGCATGTCATATCCTCTGTGCCCAGCCTTGCCACAAAGAGTTAATCCAACTGTGAGTAATGAGCTTATCTTTTTTCAGGAAGAGAAAGTCCACTAACAGGGAAATACACAGTTGATAGCCCCTTGCTCTGTGAGTGACAAGCAATTTGCTTATTTCCTTCACACAGCAGAGAAAGTTTTACACTCCCCTCTCCCTCCCTCCTCAATGTCTCAGTATAGAGGTGGGTGGGGAGGCTTGTGACATCACAACTCCACCCACCAAACTCCAACAAACACAAACACCCACTGATTTCAGAGTTTTACAGAGCTGCTAGTGCTTACAGGAAGGACATTTGCAAGGTAGGGATTAGGGTTGTCCCGATACCGATACTAGTATCGGTATCGGGGCCGATACTGAGCATTTGCCCGAGTACTTGTAAAATGCTCCGATGCCTCATCCGATACTTGGGCAAGCAGGGGATGATCAGTGCAGCGCTGGAGGGGGATTTACAATCACTGATCTCCCTGTATATATTTCATTAAAGCAACTGACAGCCGCTTCTCCTCCCGCGGCTTTCAGCTGCTACAATGAAATATATACAGGGAGTCGGGAGATCAGTGATTGTAAATCTCCCCCAGCGCTGCACTGATCACCCCCCTTGACTGTCCCTGTATCCTCCTCCAGTCCCCCTGTCCTCTATCTGTCAGGATGGAGAGCGGAGGAAAGAGCCAGTAAATCTGTAATTTATCGGCTCTTTCCTTTTCTGAATGGACAGTCAGTGACCACTGACTGTCCATTCATAAATGTCACTGAGCATCATAAACTGTCCCTGTCTCCTCTCCATTCATCTTCAATGCAGCTGAGGCTTCTGAGAAAGGGGCTGGGGAAACTCCATCCTCAGCCCCCTTCTCCCTGTCTCAAAAGAGAGATGTCAGGGGTCTTTTAAGACCCCCTTATATCTCACCAAA
>BLSH010194871.1:1560645-1570999 GCA_018402905.1 Glandirana rugosa
CCCCCCCCCCCCCACAACAAGTATTTTTCTGCACTTGATGTGTGCTCAAAGAAACAAAACAGAGGGGGATGTGCAAGCATTGCTCCCTGCTGAGGGGATGTGCCAGACCATACAGAGAACAAGAATCCTTCACTGCAGCATTCTGGTTGGGGACAGGCTTTTCTACTCTGGCTGTGGCTGCTTTACAGCAAAAGAAATTAAACTGTAAACACAGGCACATAGACTCATACATCCATGCAGAGGGCTGATGTGCCTGGGGAGTGACTGGTTTTCTGTGGAGCCGTGCACAGCCAGCTTGTAAAAAAATCAATGACAGGCTGGGAGACGCAGTGAGCATATACAGGACAGGACTAAGCACAGGCGTGTGAAATGCGTCTCCTATAGCCATGAGTACGTGTGTGCTGGCTGTGTTTTTTGTATTTTGTTTTTAAATACTTCAATAAATGGAATTTTTATGGGGAGTGCCTCCGCCTTCCTTTTCCTTCTGAGTTTCAAGCTTTGTCTGCGGACTTGGGCTGGCATCCGACTTCCATAATCAGCAGAGGATATCCCAGCTCATCTGGAGTGATGCAGTACGTGCTCTTCTCTACACTTAATTAGGTACACCTGTTTAATTGCTTGATAACACAAAATACTAATCAGCCAATCGCATGGCAGCAACTCAATGCATTTAAGCATCTAGACGTGGTGAAGATGACTTGCTGAACTTCAAACAGAGCATCAGAGTGGGGACAAAAGGGGATTTAAGTGACTTTGAACGTGGCATGATTGTTGGTGCCAGACGGCCTGGTCTGAGTATTTCAAAAACTGCTGATCTACTGGGATTTTCATGCACAACCATCTCTAAGATTTACTGAGAATGGTCCGAAAAAGAGTTAATATGCAGTGAGCGGCTGTTGTGTGGAGAAAAATGCCTTGTTGATGTCAGAGGAGAATGGGCAGACTGGTTTGAGATGATAGAAAGGCAACAGTAACTCAAATAACCACTCGTTACAACCAAGGTATGCAGAATACTATCTTTGAACGCAAAACACATCAAACCTTGAAGAAGATTGGCTACAGCAGCAGAAGACCACTCTAGGTGCCACTCCTGTCAGCTAAGAACAGGAAACTGAGGCTACAACTCGCACAGACTCACCAAAATTGGACAATAGAAGATTGGAAAAACGTTGCCTGGTCTGATGAGTCTTGATTTCCGCTGCGACATTTAGATGGTAGGGTCAGAATTTGGCGTAAACAACATGAAAGCATGGATCCATCCTGCCTTGTTTCAGTGGTTCAGGCTGGTGATGGTGGTTTAATGGTGTGTGGCAGGGGCGTATCATGAAATTAGTGGGCCCGTGTGCAAGATAAAAAGTGGGCCCTAGGAATTTATTATTTTTAAAAATGCACAGCTTCAAAATGTGGGCATGGCTTAAATTTTGCTAAATGGGAGTGGCTTAAAGGGGTGTGGTTTAATAGAGTCTGAGATGACTTACATCATCTGCAGTAATGTTAAATAGGGAATGTACAGTGAGGAGTGTATGGGAGTGGGTAGTATATGCAGATGAGCAGTAGGGAGTGTATGGAGGTGGGTAGTATGTGCGGGAGAGGAGTGCGGAGTATATGGTGGTGGGTAGTATGTGCAGGAGAGGAGTTCGGCATGTATGGAGGTAGGTATAATGTGCACATGAGGAGTGCGGAGTGTATGGAGGTGGGTATAATATGCAGGTGAGGAGTGCACAGTGTATGGAGGTGGGTATAATGTGCAGGTGAGGAGTGTGGAGTGTATTGTGGTGGGTATAATGTGCAGGTGAGGAGTGTGGAGTGTATGGTGGTGGGTATAATGTGCAGGAGAGGAGTGCGGCATGTATGGTGGTGGGTATAGTGTACAGGTGAGGAGTGTATTGTGGTGGGTATAATGTGCAGGAGAGGAGTGCGGCATGTATGGAGGTGGGTATAGTGTGCAGGTGAGGAGTGCACAGTGTATGGAGGTGGGTATAATGTGCAGGTGAGGAGTGCAGAGTGTATGGAGGTGGGTATAATGTGCAGGTGAGGAGTGCAGAGTGTATGGAGGTGGGTAGTATGTGCAGGTGAGGAGTGCAGAGTATATGGAGGTAGGTAGTATGTGCAGGAGAGGAGTGTGGCATGTATGGAGGTGGGTATAATGTGCAGGTGAGGAGTGTGGAGTGTATTGTGGTGGGTATAATGTGCAGGTGGGGAGTGTGGAGTGTATGGTGGTGGGTATAATGTGCAGGTGAGGAGTGCACAGTGTATGGAGGTGGGTAGTATGCTTTGGTGAGATATCAGGGTTCTAAACAGACTCCTAACATCTCCCCTTTGAGATAGAGAAAGAGACTGAAAACACAGATTCCCCAGTCCCTTTCTCTGCTGTCTCAGCATTGAAAATGAATGAACAGGAGAAAGAGGCTACTGTTCATTAATAAACTGATGCAGAGTTTACTCTGCTCAGTTATCAAATAAAACAGTGAGCAATCGGTAGCGATCCTTCACTATGTCCAATTCAGAAAAGGAAGGGGCGGTAAATGACACATTTACCAGTCCCTTCCTCCGCTCTCCATCCTGACAGATCCCCCCAGCAGCTGGTGGGAGAGGAGAGGAGTGAAGCCGGCTACTGGGCACGAGGGGGGGCAGAGGAGAAGGACAGGGGACCGGAGGAGCGGCCAGAGCACACAGGGGGGCGGAGGAGGAGGACAAAGGACCGGAGGAGTGGCTGGAGCACTTGGGGGGTGGAGGAGGACAAAGGACTGGAGGAGCAGCCAGAGCACACAGGGGGCGGAGGAGGAGGAGAAAGGACCGAAGCACACAGGGGGCGGAGGAGGAGGAGGACAAAGGACCGGAGGAGCGGCCGGAGCACACGGGGGGTGGAGGAGGAGGACAAAGGACTGGAGGAGCAGCCAGGGGGCGGAGGAGGAGGACAAAGGACCGAAACACACAGGGGGAGGAGGAGGACAAAGGACCGGAGGAGCAGCCGGAGCACATGGGGGGTGGAGGAGGAGGAGGACACAGGGAACAGCCGGGGATGATCGGTGCAGTGGGAGGGACGGCTGTGAGCACCAATCTCCCTGCATGGCTTTTCAGCTGAAAGCCGCAGGAGGGAGAGGAGGAGAAGCGGTGGACACTCCTCGGGTCCCCTGTCCTTCTCCCCCCCCCCCCCCGCTCGTGCCCCGCAGCCATATTGTTGCTGACCATGTCCATACCTTTATGACTACAGTGTACGCATCTTCTGATGGCTCCTTCCAGCAGGATAATGTACCATGTCACAAAGCTCAAATCCTCTCACCGCTGGTTTCTTGAACAGGACAATGAGGTCACTGCACTCCAATGGCCTCCACAGTCACCAGATCTCAATCTAATAGAGCACCTTTGGGATGTGATGGAATGGGAGATTCGCATCGTGGATGTGCAGCCGACAAATCTGCAGCAACTGCGTGATGCTATCATGTCAATATGGAACAAAATCTCTGAGGAATCTTTCCAACACCTTGTTGAATCTATGCCACAAATAATTAAGGCAGTTCTGAAGGCAAAAGGGAGTTCCGACCCAGTACTAGCAAAGGGTACCTAATAAAGTGGCCGGTGAGTGTACATCTGTACAGTGATCTGCATGTCTATACAGACGTAAACATTTGGGCGTGAGCAATAATTTTCAGCGCCTGTATATACTTGAATATTACAAGATACACAAAGAGTTAATGTGTAATGATGTAATGTCCAGCAATTTTCTTCCATCCAAGTGAAACAATGTTGATGAGTGATCTTCCAGCAAAGAAATCAATAAAATTCTGATTACAACAATTGTGCCTGGATTCTTGTATACAGCACCAGAAGTGTCCACAAGCAGTACTACTAGGCACTCGCCAATCTTTAAGCTGAACGATGGGCACAGAAGGCAATGCACGTTTCCAGGCTGACACCTCACCACACCAGCAATCACCAAAGGTAATGAATCAAAAGATGGCCACCAATTCCGAAACTGGAAACTGTGGCGTGATGCAAGCACGTAGCTCCGTCCCGACACGTTTTGTGCAAAGGTCCCCTGAGGGGATTGAGCAATCTGTATCTGAGTGCCTTGGCACACAAATACAGTCTTGCTTTAATCGACCTTTTGGAAAATTTGTTTCAAATTTCAGATTAAAATCCACTGACTGAATATTCAGTCTTTATCTTAGTGTTTCCGGGAATGCATTGTTAGGACAATATCATCTGTAGACAGGAGTTGCTCACCTTAAATGTTGTGCTTGCTGCGCTCCGTGTGATAATAGACCAACTGCGCTGTGCAGATACCAGCTGTCTGCCGAAAGCCTAGGAAAGAAAATTTTAAATACGGTTAAATTATTTTTCAAATGTAATGTTAGGGTCACCGTGGCAATTTATTTAGATTTGATTATTGTACTTTGAGCAAGCTTCTCGCGCTTGCTGAATGCAAAAGAAAAGTTCATCAGACAGGATTCCCCCAAGCAAGCTCAAAACTGCTGCATTAAAGCCGTGACTAGCAAATCTAAAAGATACCAAGGAACTCAAAGCTGGCACTGTGTATGGGTCCTGCACACAACTCTGATCCTCCTGATTGGCCCAGGACTGGGGTCTGCACATCAACATGCTCATTATACAAGTCAGAGTTCTGTGGCAACACCTTTACTCAAACATTTTATCCCAGAGGAACCTCTAAAAGAATTTGCAGGTCTCAGGGAACCCTTACTAAAACCAACTCATTGAGGGTCAATAGGAAATATGTCTCTTACGTTGATGGTCAGTAGCAGGTTTGAACCCTTTTAGTGGTGGTCAGAATGCCACCCTTACAGGCAGCTAAAAAAAATCATTGGTGCCATGCTACTGGCTCTACCAAATGACATTGGCCCTGGAACTTTGCAGGCATCATTAAATTGGAGGTCAAAACAACAAAAGCTCAAGGAACTCCTAGCAATACCTGGAGAAACCCTAGGGTTCCACAGAACCCTGGTTGAGAATCGCTGTCCTATATAGTACACATGCATGGCCTTCAAGCAATACCAAAATATTTTTTTTTTAACCACCTCCAGTGCAGATCTTTTCACATATAACAATCAGTATTTATTGCTAGAATATTACTTAGAACCCCAAAACATGATATATTTCTTAAAGCAGAGGCCCTAGAGAATAATATGGTGGGTTTTGCAATTTTTTATGTCCCACAGTATTTGTGCAGCATTTTTTTAAACAAATTTTTTTGTAAAAAAAAAACACTTTTTTGAATTTTAATGTAAAAAAAAAAAAAAACTACAACACATAACCCTATTTATTTGTAAAACATAAAAGATGATGTTACGCCCAAAAAATAGATACCAAACATGTCAAGTCTTAAAATTGCGCACGCCTGTGCAATGGGGACTAACAACGTAAATTTTACTATCCATAGGCGACGCATTAAAAGCCTTTACAGGTTGCCACTTTAGATTTACAAAGGAGGTCTGGTGCTAGAAGTACTGTTCATGATCTAAAGTTTGCAGTGACACCTCACATATGTAGGGCGATCGCTGTTTGTGTGCATGCAAGACCGGCGCGTGTGTCTGCCTTTGTGCACGAGCACAGAGTACAGTGGCACTTTAATTTTTGTTTAATTATTCATTTATTTTTACACTATTGCTAAAGAATAAAATGTTATTGGTCTCACAAGGAATATAAACATCCTTGTGACAGCAAAAGGCATGTGACAGGTCCTCTGTATGGAGAGATCTGGGGTCTAGAAGACCCCAAATGCCTCCTCTGCACTTAAAAGCATTCAAAACACCAAGATCTGTGTTTTCAAATGCTTTAGATTTTTTAAAAATGGTGCCGACTGTTTCTGAGCAAACTGAAAATGAAGTCATGTCATCGCTTCTGGTTTATGATTACGAACATACAAACAAAGCTAATCCCATCTTTACTAGGCTGTCCAGCTAGCCAGGGGACACGCCAGGTGGTCGCTCGGGTCTCCCATTGGGACGGTTGAGCCCGAGAGTGATGCGGAAGATGGTGGGAAGGGGGGGCACATTCCCTCCCGCTGGTTGTAATAGTAATCAAGCAGCTAGTTAGCCACTACGATTGCTATTACAAGAGAGCAGACTGCCGCTGGTCTATGGGTACGTTGATGGACAGGAAGTGGTTAAAGGGGTTGTAAAGGCAGAAGGTTTTTCTCATTCTATGCATAAGATAAAAAAAACCTTCTGTGTGTAGCAGCCTCCCCTAAGGCACCATGCACATTGTAGCTGCTAAACGGTCGCTTTTGGGGATTTTTTTATGTTATCCTATGTGTCCATGCACACATGGACGTTTATTGTCGTTTATCGGCAGTGGAGTTTATAAGCTGTTGTCAGAACGCCCTAAAATTGCGTTCAAGAGTCATTCTTCTGACCACGCTCAAAAACGCGGCTCACCAGCGTTTTTGATCCATTGAAAAAAACCGCTAGAGCATTAACGCTGATAAAAGCTGAAAAACTCACTACAACGCTACTGACGTTTTTAGATTGTTTTTTAAACGTCCAGTGTGCATGGAGCCTAATACCTACCCTGAGCCCCTTCTTTCTCCAGCGATGCCCACGATCCCCTCAGCTGTACAGAACACTCCTCCCGATTAGCTGAGACACAGCAGTGGCGCCATTGGCTCCCGTGGCTGTCAATCAAATTTAGTCAGCCAATCAGGGGAGAGAGGGGGCGGGGATTCATGTCTGAATGGATATACGGAGCTCTGACTCAGTCCGGGTGCCCCTTGTAGCAAGCTGCTGGCAAAGGGGCACTCGATGGGAGGAGGGGCCAGGAGGTGAGTATAACATGGTTGAAAAAAAAAAAAAATAGCCTTTACATGCACTTTAATATAACAAACATGTTATACATACCTGCTCTGTATAATGTTTTTGCAGATGATTTGAATGACTTTGTAGTCAATCTGTTGCACATAAACATTACTACTTCCTCTGTTTTATTAACCCAGCCAATTGAAAGGTATCCTATTCTTAAAATGTATCTAATCCATAATGTCAAATATTTTTCTTTTACATTTAAATGGAGTTCTACTTTAATTTCAAAAACGTACAAGGACAGCACAGCTTAGCAAAAGGGGGCCTCACAATACGATTTTACCGCTGATGCTAATTTAAATGCCGCTGGAAGGATTTGTCCTGGTTTTCCACAAAGGGATTAACAGCAAGGCATTAATTATCATTCTGGCAGCACTCGGTGGTAATGCCCCCCTGGCAGACAGGGGACAAAAGGCGAATGCCTGTTTTGCATTTGTGCACAGCTCAGCAAGATTAGTGGCGTGAGAAGCAAGTCCTGGCACCCAGTCCCCTCCCCAAAGTGGGTGAGAAGGGGACTGTCCCCTGGGCTGGGCCAATCAGCTAGCAGCCTGTCATTATACTTGATTCTGGATACTGGACTCTGAACTCTTGGTGTTTGACAGATAAACACTATCAGTGTCTGCCTAACAGATGCAACCACTCCACATGGAATTATAATAAAGAGAATGAAGAGGAAAAATGAAGAAGAACTCCATGATCAGTGAAGAGGACATGCAAATGGTGAGTACTAATTACATAACTATGGACAGGACCTGGAGGATCTTTTATGCTATATGGCAAGTATGGCACATTAAGCTCTCCATGAGATGAAAGGGCATGTTGTGAACAGTAGTTCTCCAGGCGATGCAGGTTGTAGTAAACTTCGGTTTTATTAATCAAGGGATCCATATACTAATCTGTACTGATAGAACAGCTATATTACAGGATTTAACTACGGGACAGTTCCAAGTATTCTTTGAAGCATCTAATAGTTTATTGCTTAACTAATAATTAAATAATTACAAGCTAGGCTATTAGCTGACTGTATCCAGCATGCTGGAAAATGTATGAGGCTTATATGTAAAGTTACTGCAAAAAAAGTGATCACAACAAGAAAAGGGAATGATCATTCATAGGAGGTGGAGGTGCTCTATTAACAGACAACAAAGTCGTTGTGGGGTGTTTGGTTGTGATCCATTAAAAGTCCCTATGGCTGGCTTTGATATGGGAAATGAACTCAAGCAATTCATGATGAATGAACTTCACTAAGACCCCTTTCCCACGGGCTTCTCCTTTTGGCGGATCGCTCCGCTAATCCTCGCTGAGCAGGCGGATGACAGGTCCTGTCCGCTACGCTGTGCAGATCAGACACGGGCACAGTCCTGCTCTCCTCTATGGGAAAATCAGGTGGAAGCAGACCACCTGTCCGTTTTTATCTGATCATATCAAATCCGCCAGATGGATGGAAAATAGAACCACCATCCGTCTGAATTCCACTGACATCCGCCGCTCCATAGGGGAGACTGCAGGGTCCGATCAGGTCCACCTGAAAAACTGACACAGAAGCTGAGCCCTAAAGCAGATCATGGATTAGATGAGGAGGTGGCTGTGGACAGCGGGGGTACAGAGGTGGCTGTGGACAGGGGAGGTACAGAGGTGGCTGTGGAGGTACAGACGTGGCCGTGGACAGGGGGATACAGAGGTGGCTGTGGGCAGGGGGGGTACAGAGGTGGCTGTGGACAGGGGAGGTACAGAGGTGGCTGTGGACAGGGAGGGGACAGAGGTGGCTGCTGACAGGACGGGTACAGAGGTGGCTGCGGACAGGACGGGTACAGAGGTGGCTGTGGACAGGGGGGGTACAGAGGTGGCTGTGGACAGGGGGTACAGAGGTGGCTGTGGACGGGGGGGTACAGAGGTAGCTGAGGACAGGGGGGCATACAGAGGTAGCTGTGGACGGGGGGTACAGAGGTGGCTGTGGACAGGGGGGTACAGAGGTGGTTATGCACAGGGGAGGGAGTACAGATGTGGCTATGCACAGGAGGGGGTACAGGGGTGGCTATGCACGGGGGGTTACAGAGGTGGCTATGCACAGGGGGGGTACAGAGGTGGCTGTGCACAGGAGGGGGTACAGAGATAGCTATGCACAGGAGGGGGTATGGTGTTTTAGAATACAATTTCAACTATATGCTTTTAAAAGCACTGCTTGGCGGTCAGATGACTCACCGCATCTCTCCTCCAGGGGCGTTGCTAGGGGGTGGCTATTGGGGCTATAGCCCCGAGTCTGGGGCCCATAGCCCCGAGTCTCTTACCGAGTGAATGCAGTTCTGCAATTAGCAGGTATGTCCCGGTCCAGAATGCAAGAGGTTGGGGGAGAATGAGCCGCGGTAGCACTGGTTTCAGCTCCACCCTCGCCTCCACCTGACTCTACTCCTGGTCACTAGTTGCTAGAGCCACTTAGTGTTTAGCAACCAGTGACATCATGGCCGCGACTCCCTCCCTGCCCAGCATTCAAAGTGGAGGATGGTTCTACTTCCTCCTCTTCTGCGCTAGTTCTTGTGGGGCCTAAAGAGTTGAGTCCAGCCTCCTTGTCATGGTCCTGGACTGGAGCCGACGCTGCTGGTCCAGTGGCGGTGGGGTGCAGGGCAGTGTCATCTTCAAATAGGGAGGGGGAAGTCTGGGCAGCTGGGAAGAGCCCAGGAGGGAGCGAGAGAGAGAGAAGACAAGGCCTCATCACCACCCTGAGCAGCATCCCCCGGTGCCTCCCAGAGCCTGCACTCCTTCTCCAAGCTCCTCTCCTAGCTCGCTGTGACTGTCATGGAACAGGAAGAAAAAAGGCTGACCGAGCACAGGTGGGAGGTAGGTGGATCACACACACACCTACCCGCACAGACAGAGGCTGGTACAGTAGGGACTGCAGGCAGGGCTAGGGGGTCTCTCTTTCACCCTCTTTCATCCACCATCCTCTTTGATGTGTGGGGAGGCTCTCTGGGGACCCTGATGTATGGGGAGGCTCTCTGGGGACCCCGATTTATGGGGAGGCTCTCTGGGGACCCTGATGTATGGGGAGGCTCTCTGGGGACCCTGATGTATTGGGAGACTCTCTGGGGACCCTGATGTATGGGGAGGCTCTCTGGGGACCCAGATGTATGGGGAGGCTCTCTGGGGACCCTGATGTATAAGGAGGCTCTCTGGGGACCCTGATGTATGGGGAGGCTCTCTGGGGACCCTGATGTAAGGGGTGCTCTCTGGGGACCCTGATGTATAGGGAGGCTCTCTGTAGACCCTGATGTATGAGGAGGCTTTCTGTAGACCCTGATGCAAGGGGGAGGCTCTCTGTAGACCCTGATGTATGGGGAGGCTCTCTGGGGACCCTGATATATAGGGGGCTTTCTGGGGACCCTGATGTATGGGGGGGCTCTCTAGGGACTCTGATATATAGGGAGGCTCTCTGGGGACCCTGATGTATGGGGAGGCTCTCTGGGGACCCTAGTCCCAGGGGTCTCTCAGAGGGTTATGTAGTCCCAGGGGTCTCTCGGAGGGGTATGTAGTCCCAGGGGTCT
>BLSH010194871.1:1585641-1601737 GCA_018402905.1 Glandirana rugosa
TGTTGCGTCTGTCAGAGAACTCGGAGAAAAGGATTTTACGGTAAGTTTTAATAAAATCCCTTTTTCTCCTATCGTTCACTGACAGACGCAGCTCTTCATTGACTTGTGGGCATGTCCCCAAGCTGTGTCAAAAAGAGGGGTGGGTAAACGCTAACAACAGTACCCAACTGAACCTCTAAGGAGGCGCCAGACGCGCCTACACTGCCGCCTGCAAAACTTTGCGCCCAAAAGCAGCATCCGAAGATGCAAACACATCAACTTTATAAAACTTAGTGAAAGTGTGAACCGAGGCCCAAGTGGCCGCCTTGCACACCTGTGACACCGAGGCCTGGTGTCTGAAAGCCCAGGAAGTGCTAACAGCCCAGGTAGAATGAGCCGTGACCGGAAAGGGGGGAATCTTATCCCGAGCAGAATACGCATGGGTCACGGTTTGCCTAATCCAACGAGAGATCGTAGCCGACGAGGCCACCAAACCTTTGCGCGGACCCTCTGTCAGCACAAATAAGGCATCAGCCTTCCGAAAAGAAGCTGTAGCAGCTAAATACATACGTAAGGCCCTCACTACGCCCAAGGCATGCAACTCGATTTCTTTTGGGTGCGATGGACGAGGGCACAATGAAGGAAGAAAAATATCTTCATTAATGTGAAAAGAAGAAACCACCTTCGGAAGGAAGGAAGGAGAGGGTCGCAAGACCGCCTTGTCCTTAAGCAGGACCAGGTAGGGAGACTTGCACGATAGTGCTGCCAATTCAGACACCTGTCTGGCGGAAGTGATGGCTACCAAAAAAAACACCTTCTGCGACAGCAGTTGTAAGGAAATCTCCCTGATATTATCATAGGGCGGTTTCTGAAGTACAGAAAGCACCAAATTCAGATCCCACGGGGCCATCGGGGCCTTCACCCGAGGTGCCACATGTCGCACACCTTGTACAAAGGTACGAATCAGTGAGTGCGAAGCCAAAGGTCTCTGGAAAAGAATCGCCAGGGCCGATATCTGACCCTTGAGAGTACTCAAAGCAAGTTTTTTGTTCAGGCCTTGCTGCAAAAAAGGTCAGGACCCTGGACACTACATAAGAGTGAGGGTTATGACCCTCCGCCTCGCACCAAGCTATATAAGCCTTCCATGTGCGGTGGTAAATCTTGCGAGAAGTACACTTGCGAGCCCTCAACAAGGTAGGGATCACGGAGTCAGCGACTCCCCTGTCTCTTAGCACCTGGAACTCAATAGCCAGGCCGTCAAAGCCAGCGAGGGTAAGGCAGGGTGCAAGATGGGCCCCTGAGACAGTAGATCGTCTCGCAGCGGGAGCTGCCAGGGGGCGTCTGCCACCATTTGCACCACGTCGGCGTACCAAGTGCTCCAAGGCCAATCTGGAGCCACCAGGATTATTGGTATTCCCTCCGCCACTATCCTGCGTATCAAACGCGGTAGGAGCTTTATCGGAGGGAAGGTCTTCACCTTGTGATTGAACCGAGATGCCATGAGATCCACGTCCGGCGTCCCCCATCTGCGGCAAATCTGGTCGAACACCTCCGGGTGGAGAGACCACTCTCCCTGGTCCAGCGTCTGGCGACTGAGAAAGTCCACCTGCCAGTTTTCCACACCTGGAATGTAGATGGCGGAGATTGCCGAAACGTGACGTTCCGCCCAACGCAGTATCAGAGCTGCCTCCGCCGCAGCTGCTGGACTCCTCGTGCTGCCCTGATGGTTCACATATGCCACTGCCGTGGCATTGTCCGACTGAATCCGAATTGGACGACCCTGCAGCCTCACTGTCCAGTGAGATAGGCACAATCTGATTGCTCTCAGTTCCAGCACATTGATGGGGAGGCAAGCCTCCTGTGCCGACCAACGGCCCTGGGCAGACAGCTGTCCCAGGATCCCGCCCCAGCCTGAAAGACTGGCATCCGTGGTAATGATCACCCACTGAAGGGGCAGGAACGACTTCCCCTGAATCAACGCCGAGTCCCGAAGCCACCAGGTCAGAGACGCCCTGGTCTGGGAGCTCAGACGGATCAGAAAACCCAAGGACCGAGGGGACCTGTCCCACCGAGCCAGGATTGCTAACTGAAGGAGACGAGTGTGACTCTGGGCGTACGGTTTTGCCTCGAAAGTCGAGACCATGAGCCCCAGCACCCGCATACAGAACCGTAATGAAGACCGTCTGCACGACAGGAGGGTTCGCACTGCAGTGACAGCAACTTGGCTGGAGGAAGGAAAAACTTCGCCTGCTCTGTGTCCAGAATCAGGCCCAGCTACTCCAGGCGACGGGATGGAGACACCGTCGACTTCTGCAGGTTGAGCAACCAGCCGAAGTCCTACAGTGAGGTCATTCTGATTCTCACATTCTCTTCCAGAGCAGAGGCGGACTCCACCCGCAGGAGCAGGCCGTCTAGGTAGGCTACAACCGCAATGCCTCTCTGTCGCAGCAACGCCAATACCGGAGCTACCAGTTTTGTGAAAACTCGAGGAGCTGAGGCCAGACCGAAAGGGAGTGCCACAAATTGATAATGGAGGTCTCCCACTGCAAAGCGAAGGAAGCGCTGATGCCGTGGACAAATAGGTACATGGAGGTACGCATCCCTGATGTCCAGAGACGCCAGAAATTCCCCCTGATGGAGGGCGGCCACAACCGAGCGGATAGATTCAATGCGGAATTTCTGCACCCTGACATACCGGTTCAGGGCCTTCAGGTCCAGTACTGGCAGGACCCCCCCTTTTTTTGGGGACCACGAACAGATTTGAGTAAAAACCTCGAAACTTCTCCGCTGGAGGCACTGGCACGATCACCCCTTGGTCCGAGAGTGCATGGACAGCCCTGAAGAGGGCCTCCCAGCGTGCCTGCAGGAGCCCTAAGTTCGATGGGAAGAACCTGTCTGGGGGTAGAGTGTTGAACTCTATCCTGTACCCGGTGGACACCACTTCCCGGACCCAACGGTCGCGAATGTGAGCAAGCCACCGGTCTGTGAACCCCAGAAGACGTCCCCCCCCACCCGAAGCCCGGGTGGGGGCAACCCATCAGGCTGAGGAGGGTTTGTCCTCCGCTTTTTCGGTTTTGCGCTGCCACTGCAGCGACCTTACTGGGACGGGTCCCTTTACCTGCTGCGCCCAGGGCGCAAAAAAAACCTCTTCTGACCAGAGGGAGAGGGCCCCGTCTACGGCGAAACTCACGCCTCCGGGGCTCTGGGAGGAAAGTGCTCTTACCTCCTGTGAAATCCTTAATGATCTCATCCAGCTGTGGACTGAATAGACGTCCACCCTGAAAGGGAAGGTCAGCGAGACCTTTCTTGGAAGCATGGTCACCGGACCAAGAACGCAACCAGAGTACCCGTCTGAGGATAACGGCAAACACCGCTATTCTGGATAACATAGGCAGTAGATCAACGGCCGCATCACAAAGGTACTTGAAACCTTGAAGCAAAAAATCATCCCTCTGCGGCGTATCCATCAGGCGGCCGCAATCCAGATCATTCTGGAGCTCCGCCACACGTTCAGACAGATATTGCACCGCCATGGCGGACGCCAGGGCTGGCCGCAGAGCCTGCCACCAGGAAGAGCGACTTTAACAGAGCCTTTGTCTTTCTGTCGGCGGGGTCCTTGAAGGAAGGTGCTCCTTCCAGAGGAATGGTCATCGCCTTATTAAGGCGAGCTATCGTCGGGTCAACCACAGGCGAATCCCATTTTTCCAAAAAGCTTTCCTCAAAGGGATAGCGAGCAGCGAACCGTTTGGACAGCGAAAAAGAATGCTGCGGACGCTGCCATTCACGATAAATAAAGTGATCAAAAAATTGATCATGGGGTAAGCCTTGGGGGCCCTAGGGGGCCTGGAGGACCCACACACCTACGCAGAAGTCTGCGATTCGCCATCCTGGCTCAGTCGCAGCGTAGTGCGAATTCCAGCGATAATGGCGGAAACCAGCGTTTTTTTCAAGCGCAGCTGCCGCCCCCTGATCCTCTTCTCCGTCCGAGGGACCCAGTTCCCCATCAGATAGGTCCACTGGGGTCCCTGTGACCCCAGAGGCCACTTCCGGATCAGAATCCTCCCCTGAAGAGCAAGGAGGAGGGGGGCGCTTCTTGGGGGCCTGTTGGGCGACATCCGTCCGGGGGAGAAATTCACTAAAGACCGCCCGCAGCTGGTCTAAAAAAGCCCCTTGCGCAGATTGCGCCGCCGCTGATTGCTCCTCAGCAGGTTCAGCAGTATAGTCTGCCAATGTTCTCCCCTCAAATCACCCTTAGTAACCCACAGGTGTATACTAGAAAGTTGAGGCACCCTCACAGAGCCGCACACCACCGCCCCACAGCGCACGAGGGAACCCAGGAGGACTGCACCCGCCGCCACAGCACCCACAGGAGAGCCCAGCTATACTTGCTGTTTGCTGCCTGTAACCTTTGAGGATCGTCAGAAGAGCCGCGCCGTCAGGAGCACACACCGTTCCAAAGAGAAAGCAAAAAATGTTTTACACATGTTTTTGCAGAAGCAGGAGACTCCAATATGGCCGCCGTTGAACACTAGAGGCCGAAACATACCTGCATTGAACGTGCAGTGCCGCGAACGGCCGCTCTGAGCACTAGAGGGAAAGCTCCATAGGCCCAGTATGTCCGTAGCTACGGCAAAATGGCGGCGATCCACCGCAAAATGGCGGCCGATCGCCGCCAAAAAGGGGCTCCACGCGCCCCTACCAGCGGCTACCCAGAAATCTTTTTTTTTTTTTAGTGTGTCGTCGGTCCCCCTTCCACTCCCGAAAAAGGGGGGGAAGGAAGGAACTCTCACTCACCACTCCTGACGAGTGCAGTGGGTAGCCACCCATTCGCAGACCTTCCGCCCCTGCCTGGACGGGATGCTGCAGGCCAGAAAATCGCCCTACCCAAATCGCATCCGGGATTGGGCTCAGATGGGGGTCACCCCAGGCCGTCCGCACGGAACGGGCACGATGTGGCGGGTCCCCATACCGCGGGACTGGCTCACATCGGTCGGCCAGGCCGGGGAAAGTGTAGAGCCCATGGACTCTCTATGCCCTAATAGAAAAAAGGTGCAGCGCTAGTTCAATCAATAAATCAACAGTCTATTAGTCACTACATCCAGGGAATGATAGGTGCTCAAGGATGAAATCACACAGGAAGAAAGTCCCAATCCGTGTCAGGGAGGAAACAAAAACACTCAGGTGCCACTCAACACCCCTGCCGATATACTCTTACCAGAGAGCATGCGACCCCCTGATAAGAGTGGTCTAACACGCTTTGTTTACAAGTATGGATGGTCTCCCTTCCTGCTGCTGCAATCAGGTAGTCTCCCCTCCTGCCGCTGCATCCCTGATGATGTCACGTATGATGAAACCGGTAGGAACGCCCGCACTTTGACCACTCTGTTACCAACGTCTGGCTACTGCGCATGCGCGGCTGCAGCGCGGCCATTTTTGGAATATGGTGGATGTCGTTTTATGCTTTATCAAAGACGAATCGTTTGTAAGTGTTATTCTATTTATTATTAAACTTATGCAAACAGTATCACACTATTGGGACCTTTATTTCCTATATGTCTGGGTGAGCCGTCCACTTGAGCAATTTGGAGGTATCCACAGTGGGAACAAGAGTCGATAGTGTTTGCAGCGGCAGGAGGGGAGACTACCTGATTGCAGCAGCAGGAAGGGAGACCATCCATACTTGTAAACAAAGCGTGTTAGACCACTCTTATCAGGGGGTCGCATGCTCTCTGGTAAGAGTATATCGGCAGGGGTGTTGAGTGGCACCTGAGTGTTTTTGTTTCCTCCCTGACACGGATTGGGACTTTCTTCCTGTGTGATTTCATCCTTGAGCACCTATCATTCCCTGGATGTAGTGACTAATAGACTGTTGATTTATTGATTGAACTAGCGCTGCACCTTTTTTCTATTGTGTCTTTTGGGGTTTGTTCTGATGTATGACCTTGTGCACAGCTGCTGAATATTTATGTCCATTATTAGCTGGGTAGTTACTAATCTCAGATTGCGCGGATTTTTACACATTTTTTTACTACCTCTCTATGCCCTGGCCGGCTTCTTGATAGAAGTAGTAAAATAAAAATAAAAGTAAAAGAATGAATAAAGAAACAGTCACAATCAGGACCGCAATTCCCCTAAAGGGAAGCCAGGTCAACTCAACTCAACATGCAAACTAGGCATTGAAACTGCTGAGCTATGCTATGTGGAGGGTTTATGTGGGAAGAGAGGACGGCCCCATGGGAGGGGCCAGCTGTTCTTTTCCCTGCCTAGTTAACTCTTAGTGGGACCAGCATAAACCCCACAAGTCAATGAAGATCTGCGTCTGTCAGTGAACGTAGGAGAAAAGTGCTCTGGTCCTAATGTGGGAAATCCTTCCGGGGCTGAAGTGGTAATGCAAAAAATCACAATACATGACCCAATTTTAGTCAATTATAAAAGATGATGTCACGCCGAGTAAATAGATACCAAACATGTCGCACTTCAAACTTGTGCACACCCGTGCCATGGCGACAGACGATGTAAATTTTACTATCCATAGGCGATGTTTTAAAAGCCTTTACGCCTAGGTTCACATAAGTGCGATCCCAGACCTCGCATGTGATTTGCACCCACACCGCAGGTGCCGATCATATGCGATGTCTGTGCACTCGCATTAGATTTGCACAAAAATAGTGCAGGCTCTTTTTTTCCCCCGAACTAGAATCAGATCGCATGGATGTTCTCACCTATGCAATCCAATTCCTGTGCGAGTTCAGTTCACACTGCGATCTATGAACCGATCTGGGGGTGTCTTTAACAGTGTATAGACACCCGCAGCGGTTCACATAGGGCAGTGTGAACTGCCTGCAGGAGAGAGGCAATGTGGGAACCCACACTGAAATAGCGCTGGTTCTCGCATCACACATATGTGAACCTAGGCTACAGGTTACTACTTTAGATGTACAGAGGAGGTTTGGTGCTAAAATTGCTGCCCATGATCTGATGTTCGCGTGATGCCTCACGTGTGGGACAATTGCTGTTTGTGGGACCAACACATGCACTCGCCTTTGCGTGTGAGTACTACTTTTGGAAATCAGTGCAGCGCCGCAAAGTCGGCATCGCACAGATTGTGACAGTGCCATTGGCGGCAATAGGCTGCGATTTGACATGTCAAATCACGCCGATGTGAATGGGGGCTTAGGGCTTACTTTACTTTATGACAGCCCTTGCCACCCCTCTGAAAAGCGATCCAGATGGCTGGGAGACGCTATGTAATGGTTTTACCTTTTAAAACCCAGACTACCACAGCTCAAAACATGTACAGACCCATTCGCTTTACTGGGTTGCATTCAACGATGTTGTGTAGCCGCACAATCGGCAGTTACTTGTGCTTAGGGATGGATGAGTGACCCTGGATGAAGGTAGATGCACCCAGACTCAGACATTTGTCCCCAGCCACATGTAACCACGTGTTGTGTGGATATACGTGAATAGCGACTGCTCCTCTCTGACTGTCATTACTCTGTATAGCCTGGGCGGCTCCCGCTCTTCTCATACACTTGTGATCACAGCCACAAGAATCTGCTGATTCTTGCTAATGGAATCCAGTGTATGCATGTAATCCTCCATATGAAGGAGGCCCAATTGGTGCAAACTAAAGCACTTTACGGACCAGTATATGCATTTTAATATGCAGGATCTTTCTGCCACCAAGACCTAGATATGTCCATGTGCATGAGTCCTTACTTTGCTTAGTATGTACAGGTTAAAGAACAGGTTCACTTTAGCATACAGTTTGCCTTTCTATAATAGGGCCTCTAATACTATTCATATTTGTGTATTTAAATGCAGAATGATCTGACATTGTATTTGGAGTTCATGTAAAACTACAGTAGAACTATATGCAAAACAGAAATGTTTTTCCCATTTTGGATAGAGCAAGGGAGAGTTATAACCCCCGTAAAAAAAAAAAATGTAGTTTTCTGTGTCCCACTGCAGAGTTTTCCCTTCACTTCCTGTCCCACAGCCAAACAGGAAGTGAGAGGAATTCCCTGCAAATCAAGGGATTTATTTAAATGAATTCCTTAGGTACCCCCAGGTCACCAGAACTAGTGTTCCCATTGGAAGATTTCCCCCTCTATTATTTTTCTGGTGACAACCCACAATTTGGGATTTTATTTTACTTTCAATAATGGTAAACAGGACCAATAGAGAGGGTGAATCTCCCTAACAGAGGCACAGACAGCAATAAAAGCTGACAGGGGTTCCAATCCCTCTCCACTTTGTCCAAAACAAAAACAAAAGTTTTGCCTTTAGTTATACTAATGGATGGATACTATGGATCTGAGCCATCATTTCTACCCTCGTAAAATGAATGTCTGTCCCTTCTACCCATTCCTCCCTCACCTGACATATACAGTATATCCATTCATCATTCGTGCCAGACAACGCGTTCTCTTTTTTATAGGTAGGCACCACTTGCATCACCTTCATCAGCCCAGTTCTTTAGCTCATTTTAGTTTAGATGTAGCAGAGATACAGTGGGGCAAAAAAGTATTTAGTCAGCCACCAATTGTGCAAGTTCTCCCACTTAACCACTTCAGCCCCAGAAGGATTTCCCACATTAGGACCAGAGCACTTTTTGCGATTCGGCACTGCGTCGCTTTAACTGACAATTGCACGTCGTGCGACGTTGTACCCAAACAAAATCTGCGTCCTTTTTTTCCCACAAATAGAGCTTTCTTTTGGTGGTATTTGATCGCCTCTGCGTCATTTCTGATCACCACTATAAACAAAAGAAGAGCAACAATTTTGCAAAAAAAAAAAAACAGTTTTTCTTACTTTTTGCTAAAATACAAATCCAAAAAAATAAATAAAAAAAAATTTTTTCCATCGGTTTTGGCCGGTTTATATTCTTCCTCATATATTTGGTAATAAAAAAAAATTACAATCAGCGTTTATTGGTTTGCGCAAAAGTGGCCACGTTTACGGATGATGAGAATTAATTTCTGAGGTTTTTATTTTTTACTAGTAATGACGGCGATCTGCGATTTTTAGCGGTACTGCAATATTGCGGCGGACATGTTGGACCATTTTGACACTTTTTGGGGACCAATGACATTTATTCAGCGATCAAAAATTTAAATGTCCACTGATTACTGTATAAATGTCACTGGCAGTGAAGGGGTTAACCTGAAGGGGGCAGGGAAGGGGTTAACTGTGTTCCCTGGGCGAGTTCTAACTGTGGGGGGGCTGGGCTACCATGGGCATAAGAGATCTAATTGACCCCAGTGACAGGAATCAGTAGATCTCCTATGCCCCCATGTTTACATCGGCGGTTCCCCGTTGTTTAGCTGTGGCTGCTCATCGTGGCTCGCCGGCGGACATCGGGTCGCGGGCACACTCCTCAGGAGCACGGCGGGGGCGCGCGTGTGCCCCCCCCCAGCGGCCACCCGCAGATCGCTGCTTATTTACAGCGATTTGCGGGAAGCGTCCACACCACCGCAGTAAATATACTGCGCGCGGTGGGGAACTAGTTAAACAGATGAGAGAGGCCTGTAATTTTCATCATAGGTACACTTCAACTATGAGAGACAGAATGAGAAAAAAAATCTTTATGGACCTTGCTTTGCTACGCTGGTGCGCTGTCATGTTGGAACAGGCAGGGGCCATCCACAAACTAGAGGTCGACTGATATATCAGCTCATTTTTGGCATTTTTTTAATTAATCTGCATCGGCTAATTGTGCTGGAAATTAGGCCAATTAAATGAACCCCTTGTTAACCCCTTCTTAGCTGTGAGCCGGTTCACATAGGGGCGACTTATCAGGTGACTCAAGTCGCTTCGACTTAGAAAAGGTTCTTGTACTACTTTTGGAGCCACTTCAGGCGACTTGCATTAACTTCTATTACACATCACCCCGCAAGTCGGATCGCCCCTGTGTGAACCGGCCCTTCGATTTTATAATATGAAGGGAAAGAAAAAGAAAAATGGGTCCAACATATCCGCCCAAAAAATCATTATCGCATATCGGCCTCCCCGATTCCTAAATATCGGCATCGGCCAGAGAAAAACCCATATCGGTTGACCTCTACCACAAACTGTTCCCACAAAGTTGGGAGCATGAAATTGTCCAAGATGTTTTGGTATGCTGATGCCTTAAAGCGGTTATATCCACTAGGAAAAAAAAAAAAAACACCTGCAAGGCAAAGGCATAATGAGCTAGTATGCACTGCATACTAGCTCATTATGAAATAGTTACCTCAGAACGAAGGTCCCGCAGGTCCGCTCTGTCCCTGAGGAGGGAGCTGCCATGTTCCTTCCGTAGATCCTTCCGGGTATGCGGCTCCGGTGCTGTGAGTGGCCGGGGCCACGAGACGTCACATGCGTGCGGGAGCTCGTCTTTAGGGCCAGTTCACACCATAGAAACGCAGTCCGGATGCTTTTCTGCATGCGCATTTTTGGCACGTTACAGTGCGTTTTTCATGCAGTCCAGTGCAGTTTTTTTCCCCCTACTTAAAATAAGAACATGTAAGTTCCAGTGCATTTAGGTGCCTTCCAGTGCATTTTTGATGTGTTTTACCGCGTTCCAGTACAGTTCAGTGCAAAAAAATGCAGCATGTTCTACTTTTTTTTCTGGAGCTGAAATGCACTGTTGTGAACTAAGCCATCGAAAGCCATATAACCTACTTTCCATGCATTTTTGATGCAAAAAAAAAATGCACTGGACTGCATGTGGTGTGAATAGGCCTTTACGGCGGACTTTCTGGCAGGGTCCGGCGCTATGCGCCGGGACATCACTGCGCATGTGCCTGCTGACACCAGCGGCACTTGCAGTGACAATATCTCCTAAACTGTACAGGTTTAGGAGATATTCATTTTACCTACTGGTGAACCTTACTATAGGCTTACCTGTAGGTAAAAATCATATTTTGATGATACAACCGCTTTAAGAGTTCCCTTCACTGGAACTAAGGGGCCAGGCCCAACCCCTGAAAGCAACCCCACACCATAATCTCCCCTCCACCAAATGATTTGGACCAGTGTACAAAGCAAGGTCCATAAAGACATGGATGAGTGAGTTTGGGGTGGAGGAACTTGACTGGCCTGCACAGAGTCCTGACCTCAACCTGATAGAACACCTTTGGGATGAATTAGAGCGAGACTGCAAGCCAGGCCTTCTCATCCACATCAGTACCTGACCTCACAAATGTGCTTCTGGAAGAATGGTCAAACATTCCCATAGACACTCCTAAACCTTGTGGACAGCTTTCCCAGAAGAGTTGAAGCTGTTATAGCTGTGATGGGTGGGCCAACTGAATATTGAACTCTACAGACTAAGACGTCATTAAAGTTCATGTGAGTGTAAAGGCAGGCGTCTCAATACGTTTGGCAATATAGTGTATGTGTTATTCTGTTCAGCGACTCTTGTGGTTCACTTATCAATGTCACATTTAGTGAGTACTATGCAGATTACTCACCTGTGCAGACCTCCCCGCCCTGAGCCAGATTACTCCTATGAATGGGCTTCATGATACAGCATGTTATCATAAGGAAGTTATTAGTATAAACCAGCTTTTAGTTAATTATAGTCGCAACCTTAAGTGTACTTTCACACTGAGGCGGGCAGACGGTAGCAGTAAATCCCCGCTAGTGTCAGCAGGGATTTACCGCTGTCATAGCAGCGCTATGGCGCCGCTATTCAGGTGGGTGCGCGGCGCTTTGAGGCAGTGTGCAGCCGCTTCGGAAGTGCTGGCCATTGTTTTCAATGGGCAGGGGCGGTGGAGGAGTGGTATATTACCGCTCACCGCACTGCCCCAAAGATACGGCTTGCAGGACTTTATATAACGTCCTGCAAGCACATCGCCCCAGGGTGAAAGCACTCCAGCTTTCACATTGGGGTGGACTTTTGAGGCGCTTTACAGGCGCTATTTTTAGCTAAATATCGTCTGTAAAGTGCCTCAGTGTGAATGGAGCCTCATGCACACGGGATGTTTTTTGACTGTTTTACAGCAGCTGTTTTTAGCTGCAGACAATAAACCCTCCATCATGTTATTCTATGTGTTCATGTTGTCCTATGTCTTCATGCACACACAGGCTGTTATCAGCTGTTTATAGCAGCAACGTTTTTGAGCTATAAAAAAAAACTCCAAGACCAGTGGGTTCTGTAAAAACGTTCAAACGCTCAAAAACGTGGCTAAACGTCAATCCCCAACATTTTTGGACGTTTTAGATCAATTGAGAAAAAAAAAAATATGCTGGCCCTTTAAAAATGTGCAAAAATGGCGGTAATATAACGCTGGTAGGAGCTGAAAAAAAATCACTGATAAGCTACTGACGTTTTTAGGAAGTTTTTTTAATGTCCTTTGTGCATGAAGCCTTAAGCCTCGTACACATGGGACGACAATCATATACAACAGGTCGTACGAATGACCGTTGTATGCAAAATCGATCGTTCGTACGCGCGATTAGAACAGCCGACATACGACAGTTGTACAACGGGAGTTGTATAAGCAGACTAGAAAACTTGGTCGTACCAACAAGTGGTCATACGACCGTTGTATCGTGTGTACAGAGAAGTTGGTACAACAAAGTTGTATTGTACAAAACACGCATGCTCAGAAGTCAGGAACGGCCGGATGCTAAAAACATGCAACTGAACGTTCTTTCTGTGGTCGTACGATCGTGTAGTGCAGTCAGTATGCTAGATACAACAGCCAACATACGATTTGAGACAATCGTATGTACGATGGTCGTCCCGTGTGTACGAGGCTTTAGGCTACATGTACACAGGATGTTTTTCAACCTCCCCGAATGACTCAACTTGGCAGCTAGAAACCAACGTTTAAAAACATCCATTTAGCCACGTTTGCGTCTAGAAGTGTTTTTTATTTTTGTAAAATGAAAAAAGTCTTTAAACGAAACGCTTCTAGGCGCAAATTACCGCGTTTACAAGCTGTTACAGGCATTTGGCGTTTCAAATGCCTCTGACCATCCATCCTGAACGCATTTTTTTGCTTTCCCACTAAAGCAGTGGTTCTCAACTCTTGTCCTCAGGACCCACTAACAGGCCAGATTTTAAGTATACTATAAGAATAGAATACTGCAATCACTGAGCAGCAAATGATATCACCTGTTATCCTGCAAACCTGGCCTGTTAGAGCCGGTTCACACTGAGGCGGCACGACTTGCAGGGCAAAGCAAGTCGCCCCATTCGAGGCTACCTCAGCGCGGCTTGCAAGGAAGTCGCGCTGAGGTCGCCCCGAAAATAGTGCAAGAACCTTTTTCTAAGTCGGAGCGACCTGAGTCTCTCCTATTAGAATGGTTCCATTGCACTGCATGGGGACGACTTGTCAGGCGACTTGAGTCACCTGACAAGTCGCCTCAGTGTGAACGGCTCTTAGCGGGTCCCGAGGGACAGGAGTTGAGAACCACTGATCTAAACCGATTGAGAATTGCTGAAAAAGAAAACTGGTAAAACCGGCTTTCGGAGACTGGGAGCAGGCAGTGTGATTTCTATATATTGGCCAATAACGTAGCATTCCCTGTCACTGGAGGAGATTGTTAGGATAAGCCTGTTGGTGAAAACAAAGCTCAGAGCGGACATGTGACATTCACAAATACTTAATAAGCCCCCTATAAGCATGCCACAGTATTAAACCAACTATTTTATAGCAAGACGGCACCGCTGTTCATACTCTGCAGCTCTGTGTGTTACCTCCACTTTTCTCATTTTACTATCAATCATTACCCAGGTGAAGCCCCCATTGTGCCCTCCCTCATGTACGCCTCCAGGCCCCAGAGTCTGAAGCATGTTGCCTGGTTCCTCCCTCACCCCGCCATCAACATGCTAATTACATGCTTAAATAACATCATTTTTTTCAAATGTAACACCTAATTTTACAGTCAGTGGCACCACCGGGTCTCTGTGCCTCTTTATGCAATGCAGGCTGATCAGGGCTGGCGGGAGGGGTGTCATTGTCTTCTCCCGGTGGGGACAGCTTCCTCCACCTAACCCTGCCGGGAGAAGTCAATGGCCGGGCAGGAGGGATTCCCGCACCAACACTGTGTTGATGGGGGGAAATCGAGCAAATTTCTTTCCTGCGACCCGTGTATGGCCGGCCTAATCCCAGTTCCTTCCATTCCTCAATTATTGAGGAGTCTCTAACTGGCCCAAACAGCACACTAGTATGCATTTCATGATGGTGGCCAGATAGGAACTCAGGCCCCTTTCATCGGATACTATGCCATATCAATTACGGGCTCTCTCTGGGGTTCGGCATCATGGCGTCTCCACCATGCTGTGAAAATCTCCAAGTATCTCCAGAAATAATGCCTAGACCTCTGGAAATCAGTTAACTAGCTTAGCATATCCAGGCCATATGACCCCAAGGAGACAACACCTGGCCTCTACCTATTCACCTACTCCCTGAAGACAGAGGCCATCTTAGTTATAATGCACGACATTGAGCTTTAGCATAATAATGAAGACACCAGCAGGAAACCCTTTGTCGTTCCTGAGAGACAGAAGACAATCTTGTAAATAACCAACCAGTTGCCTAAACTTCCATACTTTTACCAATGCCTCTCATTAATCCCATATATTCCCTATAAATATATGGGAGTAATGAAATTTATATATTTCATTGAGCAATGGCATTCCTTACACTTACTTACATACCTTACACAGTAATTCTACAGGAAAGATTTTTGTTTTTCTAAAAAAAACAGGCATGTTACAGAGCAACCCCGATCCTCTACTTTTTGGGTCCCTCCCCCCTGCCGAGTGCCCCCCAATAGCAGGCAGCTTCCTATGGGGGCGCACAAGCAGGTGCGCTCTGTGTGAGAATGGACACACACAGCATGGCTCCCTCCCCCACATGTTGGCTCACTGGCTATGATTGACAGCCACTGCTGTGTGTGCCAATGAGGGGAGAGAGACCTGGGAGAGCCACTGCTCTTATGTACATCACCGGATCAAAATAGGGCTCAGGTAAGTATTAAGTATAAGAGGGGCTGGGGGGAAGCTGCACCCGGAGAGCTTTTTGCATATAATGCATTAAGATTAAAGAAAAACAAAAAAACCTTGAGCCTTTGGAACCACTTTAAGGCTGGGTTCACACCAGAGCACACATCGGCTCACAGCAGGGGTCCGTTGCGTCTTGGTCCACCCTTTCAGGTCCGATTTCAGCCTGATTTTGGACTGAATTCGGACCTGAAATGGACCAAAAGTCGTACAGCATTTTTGTGCAAAGCACACACTGGACCCGCTGCAGAGATATGTGTACCATCTCCATAGAGAGCAGGTGAAAATCTCCTGCTATTGCGAATTGGATGCAGAGAATTCACATCCAATTCGCAATAGTGTGAACCTAGCCTCAGCCCTAATATAAGTTTAGGTGCTATCAGTATCATGTTTCACATGTAAGAGTATTAACCTTTCCAGATCCGCGCTATTGCCAAAGTATGGCTCCAGCGCAGATCTGAATTTCCGGGATGACGTCCGCCCCTGTGTATGCTCCCGACGCGCGTGCGCGGCCGCCGCATGCTGCGTGGCCGTGCCCGCGCGGATTCGATGTCCGCTCATGACCCGCGATTACCTGTCAGAGCTGCAGAACGGGGAACCGCTGATGTAAACACGGCGGTTCTCCGTTCTGTGAAGGGGGACATGACAGGTCTACTGATCCCTGTGATCGGGATCAGTTAGATCTGTTATGTTCCAGCCAGCCCAGCCCCCATACAGTTAGAACACAGTTAACCCCTTCACTGCCAATGACATTTATACAATAATCGGTGGATATTTAAATTTCTGATCGCTGTATAAATGGCATTGGTCCCAAAAAAGTATCAAAAACGTCCGACATGTCCACCCCAATATCAAAGTCCCGATAAAAATCGCAGATCGCTGCCATTACTATTAAGAAATAAAAAATAATAAAAACGCCATGAATCAATTCCCACAGTTTGTAGACGCTATAACTTTTGCGCAAACCAATCAATATACGCCGATTGTGATTTTTTTTTCACCAAAAATATGTAGAAGAATATATATCGGCCAAACTCAATGAATATTTATATATATATATATATATATATATTAACATATTTACAGTAACCGTCACTTCCCCAATTGACACAAGAT
>BLSH010194871.1:1633473-1666809 GCA_018402905.1 Glandirana rugosa
AAGACAATAAGGATAAATACATAAACCCTCCTATGACGGTATCTTCGGCCTGTCGTTTGTTGTATTGTCCCCAATGGGGTGTACGCACAATCTGGTGTGATCGCTATCCACCAGGTGTAGACTCCCACTCACGTGTAGGTACACCCCGTGGGTCAGACGTGAAACCTCGTGCACCTATCGCTAGTGTGGTCTAACACGCATGTGGGGTAACCCCTGTTATGTTGTTTGCTGTCCGGCTTCTATGGCAGTATCCTCCCAAATACATAAATAGGAATAACAGAAATGAACCTCATTGGGCAAATGCCGTTAAAAAAATGTAATGAAAAATGTTAAAAACAGAAAACAAACTCACACTTTCTGGTGCCTATTAACTCCTGGCACCCGGCGTGTATTGCAGGTTATTAATAGGGTAATCGGCCCATATAGTTATTAATCTGCCACCCCTGAGCTTCCTGATGACAGCCCGCTGATAGGCATTGAGGCTTGATCGCGTCACAGCGACCTACTTCCCTCTACCCCACCAATAGCGTGAACCAAGCCGAGCCATAGCCATAGGGACAGCGGATTAAGGGTCGATAACTCTATTAATAACCTGCAATACACGCCGGGTGCCAGGAGTTAATAGGCACCAGAAAGTGTGAGTTTGTTTTCTGTTTTTAACATTTTTGATTGCATTTTTTTAACGGTATTTGCGCAATGAGGTTCTTTTCTGTGAACACTGTGTTTCTGGAGCACTGTCTTTTAGGTTTAAAGAGCACGAGCACTTTACATGCACCTGAGTGGGACTTAATTTGCCGCCTGTTTATTGGACTGATATCTGTTTCTGGAAAGCCAAGCACAGTGTGTGTGCTATTTGCACACACATTATATTCATTCATCTGTTCATGGGACAATTTAACACTGCAGTTGGCAAATTTTAATTTTAATTTTCCATTGTCGCCGGATTTTTGTTTATATACAGTTCTATATGTGGCCAGCGATCCAGGGGCGCCTGGTGTATGCAATATCGTATGTGGCCAGGGTTGTGGTGGCGTTGGTGAGCCTTGGAAATGTTCGGGAACTGTTTACACTTTCGGTATTTCCTAGTATTTCCAAGGGCTCACCAGCGCCCCCGCATATCTGGCCACATGCAGTATTGCATGTGAATAGGCTTAATTCTGCTCGTTTGGTGAGACACCGCTCGCAAACCGAGTGAGATTTCTTTTTAAAAATGCACGTCTTTCAAAATGCTTGTTAACCGCGTTTCTCGTAAACCAAGGTTTCACTGTATCTGATAATTATACTATAAGTGCTTTATTTCAGTTTAAAATATAAAATTCTTACTAAACCCAGGACCCTGCTGACACTATATCTGGTCTCCCACAGTACATAGAACATAGAAATGCAATTATTTTAGTAAATATAAACTGCTAAATACCTTTTCTCATCAGCAGTATATAGCAGTCTTGTGACTTCTCTCAGTGTCTGGTTAAAGCTTGTAGGAGGAGTTTTCATACTGCACTGGCTGTCTAATTAGGATGCAGGACCCCTGACCCCCTGTCTGGGCAGTGCTGATTGGCTCTATGCTGATCACATGCACTATCCCAAGAAAATAGATAACTCTCTAGCAATATACACCAAACTGAGCATGTGCAGTCTGTCTCCACTAACTCTGTCTTATCCAAACATGTTATGGGGATAATGCAAGAAGAGGAGGATCTTTGCATACAGGATAAAACAGCCTTTTTTTGCAACACAGAGGATTAACCCCTTAGGTTCCACAGTGAGTATAACAAGCATGCTTTACTGATTTTACAGTTGTGGGTATAGTAACACTTTAAAGTGGTTGTCAACTCGTGACAACCACTTTAACCTACAGGTAAGCCTATAATAATGCTTACCTGTAGGTGCCCTGCATATCTCCCAAACCTGCACGGTTTAGGAGATATTAGTTTATTAGATGTGCTGACATCATTTCGGCACATGCGCAGTGAAGAAACGGCACTGATCGTGCTGTGACTGGTGGCTCCCGCGCACATGCCGGAGTCGCAGCCCTGGAAGGAAGAGGGGCAGAAGATGGACGCTGCCTGCACAGGGGACATCGCTGGACGTTGCAGACTTCGTTTGCAGGTAAGTGGCACATAATGGGCTACTATGCAATGCATAGTAGCCCATTATGTTTCTACTTTGCAGGGTTTACTTCCTCTTTTACAAAAACCTGCCTATGTAGATAAGGTATTTCTGTAGATATAAAAAAACTGTGCAGCTCTGACTAAATTTGAATAATACCCTTGCTATAGGTGAAAGCCATATACCTACCTCTCAAAGCCTGACCTGAAAACTCCCAGGACTTTGCTCAGTTAGACCTACTGCTCACCTCACAAAAAGATCACCAGATATTTTGCCCCTTGGTAGAATGTGGCTCAATTTGTTCTCTATCACCCAATGGGGTTTCCACCACACCTCCACTGTTCCTTCTATTATGTAAACCAAAGGGAAAAAACAAAAGTGGCCCCACAGTATTTAATCCTTTTTATTGTTAAAATCACTATCAAACTCACATATATAAGTAGCATAGAGAGCGACACTAGAATCCCTGAAGATGTATTGTCGCATGAAACGCATAGGGGCGGAGCTACGTCACCATTTTAGGTTTCGGTTTTCGCCATCTTAGTGAGTGCATTTGCTAATATTGTTAGCTTTTAATGTTTTATTATTGCCTGGGGTCAATTATTCTTGGATATATGTGCAATTTGAATGTGGATGATCTTTTTGTGCTGTTTTACCAATAAAATACTACACTATATACACCTTTTCTGTGGCTTAATATGGAAAATGCTTCTTTTACACAGTGCTGGGGTCTGGATGACTTTGCCCTCTGGTGGTGAGAAATGTTATGGCTTGCTAAGGCCTGGATATCCATTGCCCGCTGGTGGTGAGAAGTGTCATGGTTCGCTAACAACCAGGGCTGCCATCAGGGGGGTACAGGCAGTACGTAAGGGGCTCCAGTGTCTCAAGGGGCCCTTACAACAAAGACTTCAGCCGTCTTTAACATTGGAGTCTATGGGAGGGGCACCCAGTTTGGGGACACCATTCCCCCGAACCGTAGCTGATAAAAATACCAAACTTGGGTCACACGGAGAGGACTCCCTGCACAATAATTGGTCCATGTTTGGGACCTCCAGTACCCATGGTTCGGCCGTACCGGCTCCCCAAAATGACCGGCAATTGCCGAGTGAATTTCGGACGTAACATTGGAGTCTATGGGAGGGGATCACCTGGTTTGGGGACACCATTCTCTCGAACCATAGCCGAACTTGGTTCACATAGAGAGGGCCCCTTGGGCAACAACTGGTCCAAGTTTGGGACCTCCAGCACCTATGGTTCGGCCGTACTGGGTCCCCAAATTGACTGATCATTGACCTGCAATTGTCAGGTGAATTTTGGACTTAACATTGGAGTGTGTGGTAGGGGGCACCCGGTTTGGGGACACTGTTCTCCCAAACCATAGGCAATAAAAATACCATTCTTGGATTACATGGAGAGGGCTCCCTGGACCACAACTGGTTCAAGTTTGCGACCTCCAGGACCTATGGTTTGGCGTGAGGTCTTATTGCAGTGGTTCTCAACTCCTGCCCTCAGGACCCACCAACAGGCCAAATTTTAAGTATTGCCTTGGGGAGATGCAGAATAGAATACTGCAATCACCGAGCAGCAAATGATATCACCTGTGATGCATTTCAGTTATGCTGCAAACATGGCCTGTTAGTGGGTCCCGAGGACAGGAGTTGAGAACCACTGTCTTATTTCAAGCATCGGTTGAGGCTGCCTGTGCACTGCTTTTTTTAACCCCTTGGATCCCACACTAGCATTCATTGCACCCTTCACTTCAGTTGAATGGGTCATTCTTGGCAGGCTACACCTGGTAAGTGTGACAGGGTGTATAATTCCTATTGCGGCTGCAACATCTGTACACCCCTGGCCAGTGGGCGGATGCGGTGGGATAGCCAGTGGGCGGGCCCTGGGGAATGTTGGTGGTCAGACGGGGGGCCCAGGTCTAAAGCTGTGTAAGGGGCCCCAAAATTTCTGTTGGCTGCCCTGCTAACAACAGAGAAGTGGTGGAGGTGAAGTGACCATCCATAATACGTACGCTGTTTGCTGCTTTTCTTGCAGCTTGGAAGTGAGTGTACAGTATAGAGGTGGAGGTGAGGCGTGAAACACATGGTGTAATAATTTCCAAGCCAATGGAAGACACAAAAGGACACGTTTTTCTATATTTAGAGTTGGTGCAAGTTATACTATATAACACTCATGGCATGATTGCTATTATTGCACTGTGGCACAAGTGGTTAAAATTGTCAAGAGCACAAATTGTTTATATGTCCTTATATGGTGGCGCTGCATAATTTTTTTATGGTATCACATATATATGTGCTGCCACCCCATCACCTAGGTGTGATCACTTACTCCTATGCGGTTGCCTGTTCCACCAGCTAGGTGTGAGCACAGCCAGTGTACAGGAAGATGTCATAGCTTGCCCCTTTTATGATACCAGCACAACAGCCGTGACGTGATCACTGGGGTGAGTGTGCCAAGGCATCTGGCAATAGGGGTGAGTGGAGTTGGATGAACCCCAATGAAGTCTATATATATCCCAAGCTGCTGTTAAACAGAAGGCATAGAAAGCCAGGCATTGCCACGGGGGACAAGTACCAAGCAAAATGAAAACAAAAAAACGTGCAAAAGTTTTAGGCAGGTGTGAATAAATGCTGTAAATTAAGAATGCTTTCAGCAATTAAAGTGTTGATCGTTTATTTTTATCAATTAATAAAATGCAAAGTAAATGAACAGAAAAGAAATCCAAATCAATATTTGGTCTGACCACCCTTTGCCTTTGAAACAGCGTCAATTCTTCTAGGTACACTTGCACACAGTTTTTGAAGGAGCTTGGCAGGTACGTTGTTCCAAACATCTTGGAGAAATGACCACAGATCTTCTATGGATGTCGGTTGCCTCAGATTCTTCTGTCTCTTCATGTAATCTTAGACAGACTCGATGATGTTGAGATCAGAGCTCTGTGGGGGTCAAATCATTACTTGTGAAGATAGTTCTTAATGACATTGGCTGTATGTTTAGGGTTGTTGTTCGGTTGCAGAATAAAATTGGGGCCAATCACACGCCTCCCTTATGGTATGGCATGAAGAATAAATATCTGCCTGTTTTTCTCAGCATTGAGGACACCATTGATCCTGACCAGATCTCCAATTCTATTTGCAGAAATGCAGCCCTGAATTTGCAAGGAACCTGCACCATGCTTCACTGTTGCCTGCCGACACTTATCATTGTACCCCTCTCCTTGCCCTTTGGCGAACAAACTGCCTTCTGCTACAGCCAAATACAGTATTTCAAATTTTGACTCATTAGTCCAGAGCACCTGCTGCCATTTTTCTGCACCCCAATTCCTATGTTTTCATGCATAGTTGAGTCGCTTAGCCCCATGTCCTATGCACAAAAACATGGGAACTGGGTACAGAAAAATGTCAGACAGAGGGAAGCGGAGTAAGAAGCTCCAGCTCTTTTGCTCACTATGCCATGTCTGGTGCAGACACAACATAGATAATAGGGCATATTGCTCAAATTAACAAGCAGGCCTTCATCCCCTTTGGTAATTAGGCCCAGGATCGGCTCTGTTCACTCAGATTAGAAGATTGGCACAGGCTTTATGCCTGCACCACGGTTTGTAAATCCTTCCTCTCCATGATGACTGAAATAAGCACGGCATCGGGCAGCAGACTAAACTGGCCCTAATCTTTAGGCCTCCACACCTCCCATGTCACCTTCCTGTATATTGTTCACAAAAGAAATATTCTATATGACTTTCATCTTCTGGATTACTCTTTATACCCTTATTGGCTCTTATTTCCACGTCCTGTGTAATCCCTATTTTCCATTTTTTTTACACATATTAATATCTGCATTGTGGAATTTGAGGTTTGCTAAAGGTGCCCAAAAAACATTATGTTTTCTGAAAGCAGAGGACCTGTAGAATAAAAAGAGATCAGTTCCTGATCTGTATGTCACACAATATCTGTGTAAATTATTTATATCCATATATTATGTAAAAAAGCTATTTTGGTGCACAAAAACACAAAATGATCTCTGAGTTTGGCCTAGTTAATAAATTACAAGAGTTAATAAATACAGCAGCAGAAAACTACCTAACACTGAAAATAGGTGACACATTTAAAGCTTTAACAGTTCATAAGTTTAGCGGTAAACAAACAGAATGACCCTAAAATAAGGTGACCAGATTTTTAAAATGAAATCTGGGGACATTTTTTTTTTTTTATTGGCAAATGGTAAACTATTCTATAAACATATTTTCCTCAAATTATATATGCAGTGTATGTGGTATGTGTTTATGGAATGATTGTATGATCTATATGTTATTTCTCACATTTCGTCCATAAATAAGGATTAAAAAAAAGATACTTTTTAGAATTTTTTGAGCTACGACAACCAAATGTTATGACAATAAGATAGAGAAAAAAAAAGCAGAGTGCAGAGTTCAGGAATACGCTAAATAAAGCATGCAGGGCTAAGGAGCGCACTACATAAAGAATGTAGGGCTAAGTAGCACTCAGGAGCATGCTACAAAAAGCATCCAGGGCTCAGGAGTGCACTATATAAAGCATGCAGGGCTCAGGAGTGCGCTACATAAAGAATGCAGGGCTCAGGAGTGCGCTACATAAAGAATGCAGGGCTCAGCAGTGAGCTCCATAAAGAATGCAGGGCTCAGCTGTGCCAATCTATGCAGCCTCACCAGTGCCCATCTATGCAGCCTCACCATTGCCCAGCAATGCAGCCTCACCAGTGCCCAGCAATGCAGCCTCACCAGTTCCCTGGAATGCAGCCTCACCAGTTCCCTAGAATGCAGCCTCACCTGTGCCCAGGAATGCAGCCTCACCTGTGCCCAGGAATGCAGCCACACCAGTGCCCTTCTATGCAGCCTCACCTGTGCCCAGGAATGTGGTCTCAACTGTGCCCAGCAATGCAGCCTCACCTGTGTCCAGCAATGCAGCCTCACCAGTGCCCAGGAATGTAGCCTCACCAGTTTCCAGGAATGCAGCCTCACCAGTGCTCAGCAATACAGCCTCACCAGTGCCCAGCAATGCAGCTTCACCTGTGCCCAGGAATGCAGCCTCACCAGTGCCCAGCCATACAGCCTCACCAGTGCCCATCTATACAGCCTCACCAGTGCCCATCTATGCAGCCTCCCCTGAGCCCAGCAATGCAGCCTCATCTGTGCCCAGTAATGCAGCCTCACCTGTGCCCATAATGCAGCCTCACCAGTGTCCAGCAATGCAGTGTGTGGCACCCGGGGTGGACCGCCCCCCCCTTCCTCAGCACCTGCCCTGCAATCCGGGGACAGACTGGCTCCGGGGACAGTGTCCTCAATCCGAGATTGTCCCCGGACTGGGGCCATCTGTACACCCTACCCTAATATTATTCTTTTACTTCTAACTCAGACACTCCAGGGCGGATCAGCAGCAGTTATTTGCTTCATTAGCAATTACATGCCAGGGGCCGCAAATAGCATTAGAACCTAATTGCATGTGTGTACAGTAGGCAAATATGTTTGGGCTGCTGCTGTAGGCAGAGGAGCCAGGGTTAATGTGTTTAAAGTTAGGTTGGCAGAGCTCCAATGGCTTTTTCGCCTCCCCCTGGCTTCTAGAAACTCTTGGAGAGTTCTAGAACTTAGAGGGTGGAGCATCCAGGGTTCAGTGGCCTGGAAGGGGACCCCTGTGCTGGGGGACCCTGCCTCCAGGCGGAAGAAGCCAGAGAGGAAGAGAAAGATAGCAGCAGAGGAAGCCTGGCCATTTGGGGGCAGCGTCCAGGGTCCAATGGCCTTGGAGGGGAACCCTGTGCTGGGGTCTCTGCCTCCAGGTAGAAGGAGCAGAAGAGAAAGACAGCAGCAGAGGAAGCCCCACATCCTTTCAGCCTCAGCTAGGTTTAGCTGAGTCACCCTGGGAGTCATTGGGACCTGTTCAGCAAGAGGCCTGTCACCACATGAGGTATAGGATCTTTACAAGGGACTCAGTGAGTAGCTTCAATTCTACAGTACATCCCACAGCCTATAAAAGGGGAAGCAGCCAGGTGCAATACCCAGCTAGCTATCTACAAGGGACTTAGAGCCATCAAAGCCAATACAGCTTCCCTGGACCTCTTGCTTGGGAAACCCAAAGAGAAGCCAGGTGTATAGCATTATTTTACAGAGATAGATTGCCTGCAGTCAGAAGTTGGAATTGCCTTTTACCAGTTGGGCTGTTTATTTTGTCCCACAAGAACACAGCCTTGTGATCTTTATGGAAGCCAGAGACAGTTTGTTTTCAAGTCCTCAAGTCAAGTTCAAATACAGTTCTGGGCATCCCATTTTATCCCATCCCCATCCAAGATTATTCCCCCAATAAACATGAAACAAACCTTTAAACTGGTTTCTGTCTACTGAGTGCATGCTGAAAAGTCCTGTTTCCTGGCTGTGCATGTAAAGGGGACCCAAAAATCCAGCGGCTTCTATGGGGTAGCGCTACACATGGATCAGTGATTAGTTTCCCACAGGTAAACATCCTCATTCGCAAGTGTCAATGGGGCCTGGTACTGCTTTAAAACTGACCTAGAATCTCAGTACGCCTCACTTTTTTTTAACACCCACAACCTTGCCAGAGGAGACACAAATTTTAGTTTTTAAATCGTTTTTAAATATGATGGCTCTGGGAGGGTCACCTTCATCATTCACGTATTGAGTCACTGACCTGGAACTAGCATGTGTCCTTTAAAAAGATCATTCAAAAGTCTTATTTCAGTTTTTGGTGGATGCTGTTGAACGAAACCACTTGACAATTCCTTACATCTCATAGGTATTCTATTGGTGAGATCTTGGCTCTGGGTTTCTGTCTGCACAACTGCCATGGTCATTATCAGAGTCTTCCACTCTTCCTGTTTGATTTTCTATTTGTTTTGGAGAATTCAACAGGTGGAGCTGGAACACAATAAGATGGGCTGTAAAACACCAAACATCCAGGTAGACAGGAACCGAGTTGGGAATAATGGCAGGGGAGTATCTAAAGCTGGCCATACACTAGTACATTTTCAAATAAACGTTTGTAAGAACATTCATATGAACATTTTATGAAAATTTTCAGTACATTGATTGACTTGACAATTGTCATTTGAAAGTACTTCCAACATTGTGTTTGGTTTCACTATTCAATTTTGGCATGAATGTACTTTTCCAAACGAAAACCACATACACTTAGAAATTTGTTTGAGAAAACATTTTCATCCTGCTCCTTCAGATTTTCTCATCACTGCAAACATTTATTTTATCCCACTAATGATTAGAAAATCTAATTATTCTTACAATGAAAAATGTTGAACAAAATTCTACAAATTCTAAAAGTGGCCAGCTTAAGACTTATCTGAAGCCAGGGTCTTCGCCTATAACTAAGATATTACTTTGGGATACACAGACCCTTTAAGTCTTGTAACAGTATAAGGCCCTGCCAGTAGGTAAAAGTAGGAGAAAATGACACAGGATTTGAATTAGGCTTAATGTGACGTTCCAGACGATCGTTTCTGAATGGAGAAATCTGTGGTTTGGCTTTCTCTGGATTCTGTAGTCCTGGATTTGGACCTGGAGCTTGACGGCTCCAAAGTGCCTTGGGTGGGAGGGAACCTTCAATCCTGTGTCTGGATTTTACTGGATGCCTGCAGCCTGTCTGAGTGTAGGTGTGCAGGGTTGTTATATACTCAAGCCTGAAGACAGCTCAGGGCTCACAGTTTGGGGACAGCTCCCATATTGGAGACAGGAGGTCTCACCAAGGGGTCAGAGGTGCCAGCAGTCAAGAGACAGGAGATTTCAACCAGGGGTCAGAGGTGCCCCAGCCAGGAGACAGGAGGTCTTGTCCCAGGAGTCAGGTCGGCTCTTATAGAGGTGTCAGGAGAACCCCTATCCAAAGGCCAGGAGTGGTCTGTGCACCATAGCACTTCGACTAAACACTTGTGAGAGAACCAGGAGACATGGACAATACAGTCAGAGGGACTAGTGGAAATCCCTGCGTGGGCAACTGATTTCTATGTGAACCGTTCAGTGGGCTGCCACGCCCTAAAATGCAGTTTGGACTGGCATAACTCATTGGAAAATACATCTGCCACATAAGTATAATCACCCCAATACCACAGAATGTAAACTCTGAACCTCCATCCTCCATTACAGGCAGTGGAGCCAAGATCAGGATGACAGTCACTTTACACGCTTTCTGACTGCCTCACTCAGAAGTATGGTGGCAAATCTGCATCACTGTGCTGGATCATGGATCTGATACGTGATCCAGCACTTCCAGGTAAAGGGCATGTGCCTGTGTGCCCGCCTCCCGGGCTGTGCTGTGATTAGTCATGATTGACTGCTGGCACCCACTGATTGGCTCCGTCGTTTAGAGAAGGGAGCTCTGTGATGTAAACAACACAGCTCTGAATAGTGACAGCGGATCTTGCTGGATTTTTTTTTATTACACATTGTTAGGCACACATTTAACGCCTTGATCGCCCCTAAATGTTAACCCCTTCACAGCCAGTGTTATTAGTACAGTGACAGTGTATAGTATTAGTACTGATCACTGCATTATTATTGATAGTGTCACTATTGATGTCAGTGTCAGTTACTATACCCCCCAGCCAGGGTCAGCTAGTGTCAGATTGCCCGCCATAGTAGCACAGTCCCACTATAGGTTGCTGATCACCTCCATTACTAGTATAAACAAAAAATAGATTATGTCAATAGTGGTGGGAAGGCTTAAAATGCAAAGTTCAGGCTACACAGTGTGTGTGCAGGATTACTGACCACTCTAAGTGGTTAATTAGAGTTAGTAAGTCTGCACATGGAGTGCCTGATTCCAGATTGATGGTACTTTTGTTACTATATTTGTACCGCTATTTTTATAAGATTTTTTATTTTGTAATTAACCGCTTGCCGACGGCTGATCGGCAAATGGCGGCGACAAAGTGGCTCTGTAACGCGAATCGCCGTCATACGACGGCGGCCGCGAAATCGAGCCTAGTGAGTGCGCGCGCTCACTGTGTTCGGGGAGGGCCAGGGAGCGGATGCGGCGGAGTCGATCTCCGCCGTCACCCTGCGATGCCCCCCCCCCCCCGGAGTGAAAGAACGGAGGTCCGTGTAAGTAAACACGGACCTCCGTTCTGTGAAGGAGGAATGGCTGTGATCACAGCCTTCCTGTACATGGAGGCTGTGACCACTTCCCTTCTCCTGTTAGGGCAGTCCCCACACAGTTAGAACACGCCCAGGGAACACAGTTAACCCTTAGAGCGCCCCCTGCAGGTTAACCCCTTCACTGCCAATGGCATTTACACAGTAATCAGTGCATTTTTATAGCACTGATCGCTGTATAAATGCCAATGGTCCCAAAAAAGTGTCAAAATGGTCCGACATGTCCGCTGCAATATCGCAGTACCGCTAAAAATCGCAGATCGCCGCCATTACTAGTAAAAAATAAAAAATAAAATAAAAACCCCAAAAATGAATTCTCATCACCCGTAAACACAACCACTTTTGCGCAAACCAATCAATAAACGCCGATTGCGATTTTTTTTATCACGAATATGAGGAAGAATATAAATCGGCCAAAAACGGTGAAAAAAAATGTTTTTTTATATTTTTTTTTTTATTTGTATTTTAGCAAAAACTAAGAAATTTGGGTTTTTTTGCAAAATTGTCGCTCTTCTTTTGTTTATAGCGGCGATCAGAAATGACGCAGAGGTGATCAAATACCACCAAAAGAATGCTCTATTTGTGGGAAAAAAAGAACGCAAATTTCGTTTTGGTACAATTTTGCACGACCGCGCAATTGTCAGTTAAAGCGACGCAGCGCCGAATCGCAAAAAGGGCTCCGGTCCTAAAGCTGGAAATCCTTCCGGGGCTGAAGTGGTTAATATATATATATTAACCAGTGCCTGCTATGGCTGGTGTTTTCTATGTACTGGCATGAAATGTAAATGCTGAGCGCACAGATTGGCTCTTCTTTCCTCACACGCTGTCTCTGTGTGGGGAAAGGAGAGCCGATAACAGTCCATAACCAGCAAAGTCTGTTTACATCTGTAACAGCTGTGATTGGACATAGCTGATCACATGGTAAAGGGCTGCTGTGATTGGCCCTTTACCCCGATCTGTGATCAGCTGTGTCCAAAGCGCACAGCGGTCACAGAGCTCGTGCCAGAGGGGCCCCGTGGGAGGCGCACACGTGGGAGGACGTCCATGTACATCCTCCCAGAACTGGAGGCTTGCGCTGTGGCCGTCTATCAGTTATATCTGCTAAATACCACCAAAAGAAAACTCCACCTGTCTCAAATCAAGGATATAGAATTAATTTGTGGATTGTTGCATGACCGAGTAATTGTCAATCAAACTATTACAAAAAACAAAACAGTGGCTTAATAACGAAAGGGTATATAAAAGCTGGTACTCAATAGCATGGTATATACAATATTAATCACTTGATACATATTTAACTTTCACTGTTTCGGGCTGATCCAGTTGTAGTTGCAAAAGTGGAAGTAAGATTGTCATGGAGAGCACATGACTAATATGATTGATGTGAACCTGTTGAAAACTGTAGACATCTGACCTTCCATTAGTACATCCATTCTAGAAGCCACAGCGAGTCTAGGATCATCGTAGGTGAGCATCTATAAATCTTCAAAGGGAATCCAAGAACCTAGAAATAATGGGGCTGACCATGCTGGCATGGCTTTAAAACACCACTGGTTGAAAGTTCTATAACATTCAATTATTAAATTAGATAATACAGATCTACAGAAATACAGTCAGGTCCATAAATATTGGGACATCGACCCAATTCTAATCATTTTGGCTCTATACACCACCACAATGGATGTGAAATGAAATGAAAGATGTGCTTTAACTGCAAACTTTCAGCTTTAATTTGAGGGTATTTACATCCAAATCAGGTGAACGGTGTAAGAATTACAACAGTTTGTATATGTGCCTCCCACTTTTTAAGGGACCAAAAGTAATGGGACAGATTAACAATCATAAATCAAACTTTCACTTTTTAATACTTGGTTGCAAATCCTTTGCAGTCAATTACAGTCTGAAGTCTGGAATGCATAGACATCACCAGACGCTGGGTTTTATCCCTGGTGATGCTCTGCCAAGCCTCTACTGTTCCTACTTGTTCTTGGGGCATTTTCCCTTCATTTTTGTCTTCAGCAAGTGAAATGCATGCTCAATTGGATTCAGGTCAGGCGATTGACTTGGCCATTGCATAACATTCCACTTCTTTCCCTTAAAAAAACTTTGGTTGCTTTCGCAGTATGCTTCGGGTCATTGTCCATCTGCACCGTGAAGCGCCGTCTAATGAGTTCTGAAGCATTTGGCTGAATATGAGCAGATAATATTGCTCAAAACACTTCACAATTCATCCTGCTGCTTTTGTCAGCAGTCACATCATCAATAAATACAAGAGAACCAGTTCCATTGTCAGCCATACATGCCTACGCCATGACACTACCACCACCATGCTTCACTGATGAGGTGGTATGCTTTTCCTTTCCTTCTCCATACTCTTCTCTTCCCATCACTCTGGTACAAGTTGATCTTGGTCTCATCTATCCATAGGATGTTGTCCCAGAACTGTGAAGGCTTTTTTAAATGTTGTTTGGCAAACTCTAATCTGGCCTTCTTGTTTTTGAGGCTCACCAATGGTTTACATCTTGTGGTGAACCCTCTGTATTCACTCTGGTGAAGTCTTTTCTTGATTGTTGACTTTGACACACATACACCTAGTTCCTGGAGAATGTTCTTGATCTGGCCAACTGTTGTGAAGGGTGTTTTCTTCAGCAGGGAAAGAATTCTTCGGTCATCCACCACAGTTGTTTTCCGTGGTCTTCCGGGTCTTTTGGTGTTGCTGAGCTCACCGGTGCATTCTTTCTTTTTAAGGATGTTCCAAACAGTTGATTTGGCTACACCTAATGTTTTTGCTATCTCTCTGATGGGTTTGTGTTTTGTTTTTTCAGCCTAATGATGGCTTGCTTCACTGATAGTGACAGCTCTTTGGATCTCATATTGAGAGTTGACAGCAACAGATTCCAAATGCAAATAGCACACTTGAAACGAACTCTGGACCTTTTATCTGCTCCTTGTAAATGGAATAATGAGGGAATAACACACATCTGGCCACCGTTCACCTGATTTGGATGTAAATACCCTCAAATTAAAGCTGAAAGTCTGCAGTTAAAGCACATCTTGTTTGTTTCATTTCAAATCCATTGTGGTGGTGTATAGAGCCAAAAAGATTAAAATTGTGTCAATGTCCCAATATTTATGGACCTGACTGTATTTCCACTCTTCATTTTTCCCATCTCCCATCTTGCATACCAAACTTGTTTTGCCACAGTCTGTAGCTTTAGCTGACCATAAATGAGTCAACTAGCGGGTTGAACGAAAAAAACAGACCAATTTCCCCCATACACACATTTGAGATGGATGGGAGGACCCTCTGTGCTGTGTCTTTGTATTCTGACAGTAGGGAGACATCCCCATCGTCAAAATACACAGATCAGCGCTACAGCCTATAGCCTGCAGGGAGGTTGAACATAAGTCGATCGGTAGTTCAACAGTGGCCATACATGGATTAAAATTTGGCCAGTCCCTGCTGCACCAGGAGAATTTTGATCCGTGTATGGCAGGCTTTTGTCAGCCTATTGGCCCTGAAAGGCACATTTATTGTTTGCACTATACTGTGTGCTGCTGCCCCCTCCCCATCCAAAGAGGCTTTGTACTGTAGAAAACAATGTGCATATTTTATACATGGGAATGATTCAAAAGAAGATGTTAGAAAAGCACTACTCATAACTAGGAGTTCATTTATGACACTCTTGTTGCAATTTCTTGCCTAGTACCCCCTATTCCCTACCCTACATCCCCCTTTTCCCTTTTTGTTTTCTTTATTCACACATTTTAAGAATAAATGCAAATTAAGAAAATTAGTTTTTTTACTTTCTATGTCCTCAGACTTGTAACTGATTTTATATGATATTTATTTATACAGGACAATGTGCATCTTTGAAAAGGAATCAACCACATGTTCAGAGGCAAATTTAGAAACGTTTAGATAAATGTATGGACTTTTATTTTTTTATTTTTTGCTATACATATTCATACAAAAGTAGCTGTCAATATAATAGTGTATAGTACCAAAAGTATTGTGACGCCTGCCTTTACACGCAATGAACACTTTGATGGCATCCCAGTCTTAGTCTGTAGGGTTTAATATGGAGTTGGCCCTCCCTTTACAGCTATAACAGCTTCATCTCTTCTGGGAAGGCTAGCCACAAGGTTTAGGAATGTGTCTATGGGAATGTTTGGCCATTCTTCCAGAAGCGCATTTGTGAGGTCAGGCACTGATGGTGGACAAGAAGGCCTGGCTCACAGTCTCGCTCTAATTCTCAAAGGGTTCTATCAGGCTGGGGTCAGGACCCAGTCAAGTTCCTCCACCCCAAACTCACTCACCCATGTCTTTATGGACTTTTCTTTATGCACCGGTGTGCAGACATGTTGGAACAGGAAGGGGCCATCCCCAAACTGTTCCCATAAACTTGGGAGCATGAAATCATCCAAAATATTTTGGTATGCTGATGCCTTAAGATTTCCATTCACTGGAACTAAGGGGCCAAGCCCAACCCCTGAAAAACAACCCCACACCATAATCCCCCCTCCACCAAATGATTTGGACCAGTGCACAAAGCAAAGTCCATAAAGACATGGATAAGCGAGGTGCTAGATGTCCTGACCTCAACCCGATAGAACAACTTTGGGATAAATTAGACCAGAGACTGTGAGCCAGACCTCATCCACATCAGTGCCTGACCTCACAAATGCGCTTCTGGAAGAATGGTCAAACATTCCCATAGACACACTCTTAAACCTTGTGGACAGCCTTCCCAGAAGAGTTGAAGCTGTTATAGCTGTGATGGGTGGGCCAACTCCATATTAAACCCTACAGACTAAGACTGGGATTCCATTAAAGTTCATGGGCATGTAAAGGCAGGCATACCAATACTTTTGGTATTATAGTGTAAGTACCCCAATAAGGCAAAAGCTATTACAAAAAAATTATGTTAAGCATACATAAAACAATGGGTGGACATGTATTTCACTCTATACTCGTTGCTTTCTTATTATCATATAGCAATGTTTTTTTGCTATTACAAATAAATTTAACAGACTAAAACAATCCTTAAAAAGAAACTAAAAGTAACATCTTGGAGTGCCTTGCATCTAAGCTTCATCAATATTCAATGTCCCCTGCTCCCAATTCCCATTCATGTATCATCAGTATGCCCGTCTATATTGTCAAACTTTTCACCACTATGACCCTCAAAAGATTTACTGGATAATTGATGTTAACCACTTAAAGACCACCGACGCAGATGTACTGCGACAAGGCGGCTCTATTACGCAAATTGCTGTACCGATACGGTGCTTTGTGTAGTAGATATAGCGGCCCCGGAGCCAATGCACGCGACTGGTGGCCACGATGTCCGCCGGCCTCCCGCGATCGCTCCACAGAGAGGTAGAACGGGGATCTGCCTATGTAAAGAAGGCGGATCCCCGTTCTGACAGGGGAGTAGAGAGATCATCTGTTCCTAGTGATCAAGAACAGCGATCTTTCTGTATTTCCAGTCAGTCCACTCCCCCTACAGTTAGAAATCACCTCTCTAGGACACACTTAACCCTTTTATTGCCCCTGGTGTTAACCCCTTCCCTGCCAGTGTCATTTATATATCAATAGTGCATTTTTATAGCTCTGATCACTGTATTGGTGTCACTGGTCCCCAAAAAGTGTCACTTAGGGTCAGATTTGGCCACCGCAATGTTGCAGTCACGCTAAAAATCCCAGATCGCCGCCGATACCCATAAAAACATTAAAAATTGAAAAGTCCCTAAATCTATCCCCTATTTTGTAAACTTTTGCGCAAACCAATCAATATACGCTTATTGGGATTTTTTTACCAAAAATATGAAGAATACATTTTGGCCTAAACTGATGAATACATTTGTTTTTTTATATTTTTTTTTGGATATGTATTATAGCAAAAAGTAAAAAATGCTGTATTGTTTTTTTTTTTTTTTGGACATTGTCAGTCTTGTTTATAGCGCAAAAAATTAAAACCGCAGAGGTGATCAAATACCGCCAAAAGAAAGTTCTATTTGTGGGAAAAAAAATGACATCAATTTTATTTAGGTACAGCGTCGCACACCCGCGCAATTGTCGGTTAAAGTAACACAGTGCCGTATCACAAAAATGGCCTGGTCAGGAAGGGGGTAAATCCTTCCGGGGCTGAAGTGGTTAAAGTGTTACTAAATCCACAAAAGTAAAATCATTCTGTATATGCAGTAAAGCATGCTTGTTATACTCACTGCGGAACCTAAGGGGTTAATTCTACACATTGTGTAAAAAGGCTGCATGATCTTGTTTTCTCTGATCATCCCCTTCTTCCAGAGTCCCCAATTTATCTGCTGATAGAACAGAGCCTTGGGGACAAGCTGCACATGCGCAGTTTGGTGTGTATTGCTAGAGAGCTTTTTTTTTTTATTGGGAGAGTGCACATGATTAGCACAGGGCCAATCAGCGCTGTCCAGACAGAGGGTCAGGGGTCCTGCAGCCTCATAGGACAATCAGGGGAGAATGAAAACTCATCCGACAAGCTTTAACCAGATACTGATAGAAGTCACACAACTGCTATATACTGCTAAAATTGAAAGAGCCTAAGAATATAATTAACTGGGTATTGTGGGTGCCATCATCCTAATAAAGTGAATGAGATGAATAAGGGTATGGTATGTCCCGCTAGCAACCCAACACCAATTGAGGAACATGGACCATCTCGGCACCCAGGGAGCACACATAGTATGTAAAAAAAATATAACAATTTATTGAGAATCACAGATGTACATCAACAAATAATTGACAACAGATTAAGATTAAAATCAATGAGTTTTACAGCCCCTGCTGGATGTGGCAGGGTGCCGTCTAGTGTCCTCTGGTGAAACCAGAGGCCTGTATGGTACCAATTTCAGATTGTTTCTGATGTTCTCGACCGGTTTCATGCAGATTCCGCTTCTTCAGGAGAATAGACATCTAGAACATCTGTAGAGTTTGAAAACTAAGTTTATAATACAAAAATACAATCAGAAAATGGAGAAATATACACACAAAAAAATTATATAAACAAAATATAATTGTGAAGATGGGATAGATACAAAGGTTGCTTACCCAAAGCCGTATTCACATCCAATGGTCAAGGGCATGCCCAAAGAGGGCCTATCCCCCCACGGCGGACATGGGGGACAAACGGAGGGAAGTAGTTAAGTGTATATTTATATGTGAATACGGCCTCCTTGGGGTAAGCAACCTTTGTATCTATCCCAGCTGCACACTAGACGGCACTCTGCGACATCCAGCAGGGGCTGTAAAACTCATTGATTTTAATCTTAATCTGTTGTCAATTATTTGTTGATGTACATTGTGATTCCCAATAAATTGTTATATTTTTTACATACTATGTGTGCTCCCTGGGTGCCGAGATAGTCCATGTTCCTCAATTGGTGTTGGGTTGCTAGCGGGACATCCCATACCCATACTCATGCTATATACTGCTGATGAGAAAAGGTCTTTAGCAGTTTATATTTACTAAAATAATTGCATTTCCATGTTGTGTGTACTGTGGGAGACCAGATATAGTGAATGCAGGACTGTGATAGCACATGGTACTTCACCCTAAGTTAACCTATTTGTTCCCCTGGAACACAGTTTCATTCAAGGGCTACTGTAAAACAAAACATATGCTCCCTGCTTTCTTCAATAGAACCTGTTAGAACTGAAACACTGAAGCCGCAATTCTGACTTTTTTTTAACTGATTCAGGTTTCATGGCTTTCATTTTAATCATTCCACTGCTTGATCTGTGAAAGCTAAGCCAGTGGTCTGGAACAAGTCTACAGCCACAAAAGGTCTGAACTGCCAATGCACATACTCGGGACCTTAGATAAGGGGGTACCACCAGTCCTCCTGTACAGGGCCTTTGTCAGCAGGGGTGCCCAGGCAGTAGGGTGAATCAGATATGGAAAGGGAGGGTGATCGGTGCAGCAGGGGGCAATTACTGGAACCAATCCCCTGTATGACTCTCACAGCAGCGGCTGAAAGCTGGATCTTCTTTTCTCCCTCCCATTGGCTTTCAGCTGCTGCAGAGAGAGCCACACCAAGGATCGGTTCCAGTAATCCACACCACACCACTTCGATCACCCTCCTTGTGTACCATATGTTTCCCAAACAGGATCCCTCAAGATTGAAAATGGGGGAGGGCTCCTCTAAATATCTCATTCTTACCAGCCCCTTCTTCTCCTGAATGAACAAAATGGGTGATTGACGCCGATCACTCACTGTTTTCATTCCTAATTGAAGCATTGGCTGTATGGGGCCCTGTGGTTTCTAGCAGCAGCCCTGTGCATACTTATTCCACACCAGTAATTGATTAGGTAGTGTATACAGGTTTAGAATGACAGCTCTGGAGCCCGCACATTTCACAAGTTACATTTTATTGGATTTTTATAAAAGTATACAGAAGTTCAGTGCAATAGCACTGAAAAAAAAACAGCAAAACAACTGAAATGGGTAAGTAACCAGTGTGCTTCAGTAAACTTAACAAACCATCCAAAAAGAGGAACAATCAGTATCTTTTACAGCAGTGGTCTCAAAACTGCGGCCCGAGGGCCAGATGTGGCTCTTTGCTAGCCTTTATCTGGCCCTTGGAGCGCTTTTCCTCCCACTGACACCAACAAGGGGTCACTATTTTTCAACTGATAGCAATGATGAGATGCTATTCCTCCTACTAATAGGGGCACTACTCCTCCTCCTCCTATTGACCACCAACCCTGAGGCCATATTTATTCTCATTGATGCTGAGCCCAGTACATTTTCTGCCCCCGCGGGCCACAATCCGGCCCTCCTAAAGTCTGAAGGACAATAAAGCTTGGAGACCCCCTGCTCTACAGCAATATAAGGATGGGCTTTTATGTACATATATGCCCAGGTTGATAGTTCAGGCAATGTATAAAACAGGAAGTAGCAGAAATCTCACAATGGCCAGGGGTAGCCCCATGAATTGGAGCTTCTGAGCGGAGGGTTTAGCACGCCAGAGAGAAGCTATTGCTGAGCTACCAAGCCTGAAAATACATGTACAGCAAGTCAAGCTTTAGTGTCAGGGTTTTGGAGCATGCACCTTTAAAAAGAAGTAAGCAATGTATTCAGATTAAATTAGATCTTGCATTCTGGCATGAAAGAAGATACCTGAACCAAAAGGATACATTGCTATTTTTTTAAAAAAAAAGTAAATAAAACACTAGTTAACATTTTATAAAATATTTATTCATTTTTTTCATGTGGAAATTGCAATTATTAAACAAAAATAAAAAAAAGTAACAGTATCCCTTTTTAATGTGTTTGTTAATACCACAAGCTTCAAGCAATTATCAAGTGGTGCCAGTGTTTATTAAAACTTGTTTTCATGTATAATTCTGCAAATTGGTTAGCTATATTGGCTCACAATAGTCGGAAGTTGTGCTTTCCCATTAGTATCGTAACACAGCGACTGTCCTTTGCCTTCACTACTTAATCAGTCAAAGCCGGGTCAGTGACCTGGAACCACTATAGAGCCACTAATGTCTTATCTTGATGTGATCATATTGACAGAGATAGAGACTTCCATTAAATTTGATTATACCATGCATACTTGCCATTGTCTACATCCTAACTGACACAAACCGGCATTATTTGCCAGTGGACGGCAGTTGGTGTTATATTCAGTGAAACACTCCCAAAACTGGAAATACTGTAACAGTGGCAATGCAACCAGCTATGTTTCCCTTCAGTTTGTAAACTTCCAAAAAAAATGTACAGTGAGAATATGATTGGATGCGACGGGTCACACACTATTTTCTTGGCCTTCAGTTTTCATACATCAGTTGTCCCATGTTCCATGGATAGTCAGTTGTAAATGCTGTTTGGGGTCTTCTGTTGATTCTTACTGCCATAATTCAGTTCAGCTCCACCGGTAAGGAGAAGATCAATGCCTGTGCAGAATGTGGCTTCTGCTGCCAGGTAAAGTACAGCTTTGGCACACTCTTCAGCTGTGCCCATTCGACCAAGTAACTAAAAGAAAAGAAGATCAAAGGAACAGAAGAATTGGGAGTGGAAAACAAATATTAAGGTACAAACACAGATTAGTGTAAGGTAAATCAAGGTAAGCAGGTATTGTACATATTATCTGATATTGTACAATACCAATATAGGTAGGCACAAAGATGTAACAGCATTATCTCTACATAAAGTATACTGATGATTTTTCTTTTTAGTAGTATGCTGCATATAAAAACCTGAAACACAATAAACAATGAACTACAGCACTGTGCAACTGTGTTCATATATTAAGGACTGCTAACAAATAAAGTTTTGTTTTATGTCAATGCAGTGTGAGAGTCATTTTTGGGACAGAGTGGTAATGTCACATGTGGAATGACTGTAGCCATAGAGATCAAGGTCTGATCAACGTAGGGGAGAGCATCATATAGAGATCTGATGTTCACAAGTATTGGGACAAGAAACCCAGTCACGCCAGATGGTGTTGAATTTAGCAGGACATCTCCTACCCTCACAGGTTATTCAATAAAGAGGCAAGCACTTTATTTACTAAACCTTTCCAGGCACTGATATCTAGAACGTCAGTAGGTGTGCAATTTAGGACTACAGTTTTCCTTCCATAAAAAAGCAACAGTCATATGAAAGCTATTTCTGGCAAAACCCAAATCTATATCACCAAAATACCAAAAAAGGCACCGGTTTGGGTAAGGGAACGTTTTTACAGTTTAATTTATATTTTCATAGTGGGTTACATAATAGACTTTATTATTTATCTCATAATAAATACTTTGCCCCTAGGCACCTCCAGCCCCCTTCCCACTCCTGTAATCACCTTCTCCCAATCCAGTGAGATATCAATGGCTAGATCACCCAGATTCTTGTCAAAAATCTATCCAGCTAGGCCCAGAATCAATGGAATTGTAGAGTGCATCCAAGATTTTGGACAAGTGGCTTGGCAATCTAGTGCACAATATCTCACTGGATCAGTGACAGGTGATTAAGCCTGGGGGAAGGGGCTTGGGTTGGGATGATAGAAGTGAAAAGTTGTATATACATTAGGCAAGAAATGAATAATGGCAAAAGGTTTGGATGATTACTGGTTCATGATGCCCACATGGTCTCAGAAAATGTAGAGATTATTGACATCAGATAACCTGATCAGTTAATTAAAGTTATGTTCATTTGTCCTGTTATCTCTGCTGGTAATATTGCTGTTTCATTGGTGGTCATTTCCCCACAAGTGCTGAACACCAGATGTGCAGGTCGGAAAAAAGAAAGCTATAACTGTGCTCAAACAAAAATAACTAATCTAAGAATAGAAATTAAATGTAGACATCCCAAGATGCCTCCATATACATTGTAATCATGTGATGGACCAGAGAAGCCCAGTACCCTGTGCCTTATAATGTAAATATCAATCCCCAGAAGTCAGGTCTTCTGTCCCCTGTGCCTTGATGTTGACCATTGAAGCTGCCTACTACATTTGTAAACCAATAGTGAACACATGAGACGGTAAAGGGTATCTGCATGTATTATCTGTTCTTGATTTAGTAGTTTTGTTTCAGAACAGTGGGCCCATACACTACTTACTATTGTAAATTACGGTTCTAAGACACCCTCATTTTCAATGGCACTGTATGAAGCAATGATACAAGCAAGGGAGATCAATACAGATGATATAAATATATAAAAAATCATTAATATAATAAGTACACACAGTTGTATAGCACAGCTGCCCAACAGTCACAAGATAGAACAGAGGAGGCCGCTCTGGCCATGCCATCCAGGATTTTGTGCAAAACCACACAAATGGAATTAGACCAAGGTTACATTTTTAAGTGGGTGGCAGTGGTTGCAGTTTCTTCCAAAGGGCCCCATGGTATCCTCAACAAGCTAAACCAAATATGCAATAACATCTAGGCTTTACTTCAAAAAGTAAGAAAAAAACTTCACAAAAGTGCTGCAATGCCTCTATGCTTTGAAAGCAATCATTCTTGTATTCATGCTTCTATACCCTCTAATAAAAATATGATTACAGCTGTGGCTGTGGAATGCAGCTGACAATGGTTAGTGGTTAGCTGGCATGGCTCATGATGTCATCACACAATGCATTCCACAGCCATGTTTGCATTAGCTGGCACACCATATTTTTTTATCATACTTTAGGGGCTTTTACATATAAGCACATTCATTACAGAAATAAAAAAATAACAAACTATAATGTATCAATCCTAGCAGACACTGAAGGCCAAGGGAAATATAATTTGGGTAGATAACATCTGTATGAATTACCCACTGGCTTCTGTCTTATCCTGACACCAGTACTGACATTTCTGCTTCCTTTGATTTTTATGCATTCAGTGGAGATCTAATATCCTGTGCACAGTTGTCAGCCCTTCTCTGTTCTTTTTTTGGGCTACAGAACACCTCCCTCCTCCATTATGGCGATGTGGAGAGGTTTTCTGTATAGCACAGAACTGGATAAAGCTGATAAACACTGCTTAGGATTTCATTGCAGCAGAGGCAGCTCACACATGAAATTAGGAGCACACCAGATTTTTGTAAGATCAATGGGTATTTTTCTGTACTTGCAGCATTTTTAAAAGGATAAAATGTGGGAAATGTCCATGTATTGCACAGATGTGCTAAACAAGCTTTTTCATTTTTTTTCACCCAGAAGCATACATTTTAAGGCAAAGCTACAACTAACTTTTGTAAAACTGCAAGCATGATTTTTTTTATTGCAGAATAGACATGCTTTGTCTCTTCTGCAATAATACAAACTTTGTTTTTTGGCAAGTGTAGCACCCTTGTCCTAAACAGGGCTGCTAGTAAATTTAGTTGTACTAGGTGCTCACTAGCCTGGCTAATTTGTAGTCCAATGGATCAAATGGGTTTCTCCTAAGCTTGGGTTTAACTGTGATTCCTCCTTGTTGTCAATAGGTGGCACTGTTACCTTTGGCATTAGTATGATAGATTACAGTGAATATGCTTTCTCAGCCAATCAACAGGAATTTCTTTGGTTGCTGGTATAAGCTATTTACTCGGAAACGCATTGCAGACTAGTGATGTCACAGGCGACACTAGCATTCCAATGTGCGGTCCACGCCTCGCCCTGGCTGTTCCCTTCACTCCACTATACTCCACCACACTGCTGGCTGGTGTCAGCCTAATGAGCCACAACAGAGGACTGAGCAAGGGCATCTTGGAGCCCCATCGCCAGAGGACGTCCCTCGGGGTGACCCCCCCATGATCAAGTGCCTGTTTTTATCTTCTCCATGTGTGCTTTAGTATTCTACGAGTGAATAAATGCTTTTCTCTTCATTTTTTTCTTACATGTCTTCAAGATCAAGAGGCCAGGCCTGAGACAGTGGACTTTTCCTGTGGCTTTTTTTCTAGAAAAGCCAATTGGACTATTTATAAATAGACTGCCATCACGCATCATATGTGTGCTCTCACTGACAATTGTCCCCTGACAGCACCAGAATATTGTGTCTTTTATTTATTCGGAGAGAGTCAGGTGATCGGGGTTCTTTCCACCCGGGCTGCGGCCTGGGTGGGTGCGTGTGGAGCAGCAGCTGAGGTGTAAGCCTGAAACCTGGGGCCTAACCATGTGTAAAGGGGCTCAGCCTGAGGGGAGCCTGATTACTGCCAGGAGGCAAGGGAGAAGAAGTTGCCAGAGGGACAACCACTCTTGTTGCCGGAGGCAGGTGTACAGGGATGAAGTTTTGAAGGAGTACCAGAGGATATTCTTCGTCAGTTGGGGACTGTGAAATAGCTGGGAAAGCTTCAGTATATAACTCATACAAGAAGAAAAGCTTGAAGGAGTACGGCGGGTAGCCATAAGTAAAGCTTGAAGAATACAGTGGGTAGCTGTGAGATAAGCTGGAGGGATCCAGCAGTTAGCTGAGAGTCCAAGGAACCCAGTGGGTAGCTGTGGGTGAAGCTTGAAGAATACAGCGGGTAGCTGTGAGTTAAGTTTGATCTACAGTTGGATACTGTGAGTGAAATGTTGCTATAGGAGACAGCAGTTGCTACAAGATACAGATCGCTGCATTCAGCTTAAAGGCCTTTTTTCTGTATTGCTGTCTGCCTAGTTCTATTTTTGTCCAAGGAGTGTGCCTAATTGCTATTGCATTTGCCTAAGCGAGTCCTGTGCCCTAGCCCTCTCTCCCCCATTTCTTGTTAACATATATAAAACTCTCTTTGTTCATTTTTAAAAGTGGCTGGCGCCCATCTTTCCACCTTGCACTACATCCACCATGCCTAGTAACCTGCACCCTAAGGGATGTGTCACCCCTTCTGGCTTCTGAGGGTCACCACCAGGCCCTTGGAGGTTGGGGAGGGCGCTACACAAGTGTCGCCCTTCCATGTGCTCTTTGCTGCAAAGGCCAGTTAAAGGTTGGGGTGGTTGTCATTTGTTTGTACTGTTGGTGAATTGGTGAGGGGATGCACTGGATACCTTCACTGCCATTGTGCTATTGCTGGGTGTCCAGTGCATCCCTATACCTTTAAGGAGGGATGGGCTCCCTCTAGGCATACCTCTCCTCAATCTATCCTTTATTACATATGTGCTCAAACTTTGGAGACTCAAAATTATAGAGTTAAGACTGCAGTACAGTAGGGTGCCATGATGTGGCACTGCAGCTTACGTATATATTTGCAAATGTGTGCAAACTAAATCCCTTGGTTTTAACCTCAACTGTTTGACAGGACAATTCAGTTTGTTGCAGGCTTGCTGGTAGGTGAGCTGGAAATCTTTCTTTGTTATTTTTTGACATGCATCACCCTTCCATGTGCTCCTTGCTGCAAAGGCCAGTTATAGGACGGGGGGGTTTGCCATTTGTTTGTAATAATACAAACTTACCTGCCTGCTCGCATTTTTCTGCAGAATGTACACTGAGCGATTCATGCAGCTACGTCTGCATTCCCGGCAGACTGAATGACTGATTCCAGTGTGTGTGGGCTGGATGACGTCTCCCTCCGCTGGCTAATCAAGAGGGCAAAAAAATAACCCCAAAAGAAGATGACAGTGGCCAGCGAGGGATGTAACCACCACATCACTGCAAGATAGATTGAGTGTACCGGGGGGTTTAGTTCCACTTTAACCATCTAAGTGTATGGGGCTTTCCTCCTCTTCCAGCCCCTAATGCAATGACCATAACTGTCAGAAGCTACCAGTGGAGGAACCATAACTGACAGAAGCCACAAATGGAGGGGTCAAAATTGTCAGAGACCCTCCAAAGAAGGAACCATAACTGGTAAAAGCTTCCCAATGCAGTCACCATAACTGTAAAAAGCCTCCCAATGAAGGTGAAATAATTGTTAGAAGCCCCCAATGCAGAGGCCATAACTGTTAGAAGCCCCCCAATGCAGGGGCCATAACTGTTAGAAGCCCCCCAATGCAGGGGCCATAACTGTTAGAAGCCCCCCAATGCAGGGGCCATAACTGTTAGAAGCCCCACAATGCAGGAGCCATAATTGTTAGAAGCCCCCCAATGCAGGGGTCATAATTATTAGCCCCCCCCCCCCCCCAATGCAGGATCCATAACTGTAAGAAGTCTTTTAATGAAAGGGACATAATTGTCAGAAGCCCCCAATGCAGGGGTATTAACTGTTAGAAGCCCCCAATGCAAAGGTAATAAATGTAAGAAGCCCCCCAGTGAAGGGAACATAAGTATTTTTAAACTCCGATCTTCATAGCTTCTGATATGCAATGCTATTTGGTGAGGCTGCAGATATTTATTAGTTACCCCCTCACCTGGGCATCTTTCCCTCCTAGAATCATAACATCAGGATTAGCAGCATGACTGGAGAGTTCCTTCCAAAGTGGTGTCCATATGTTTCCTGGAGATATGCTGAAAAATATACACATCTTGTATCATAAAGTTAATTGTGTGCACCGTATTATCTGATAAATTCTCTGATAAATACAAATTCCATATTATTGTATTGTAATAGTCACATAGGTAATCAGAAAATTAACGTTCTACTTAATAAGGGACACTTTTCTCCGGCCAGCTGTTGATGTTGTTACAATTTCTATGATCCATATCTACTAAATATAGCTTTACAAGAACTCCATTAGCTGTAAAGAGCAATTGCAGGCAACAAGGGAAAGCAATCAGTGAGCTACTAATACTATCCAGCAAACACTACAGCTGTGCGAAAATTAAAATGTTCATTCAGTTTTTCCTTAATGTAAATTCTTTGTATTATAATGGGGCCACAGTCCAGATAAAAAATACAACATAATATTTGACGCAGGCTTCAATTTATTTTTATTGTTCATTATATGTTACAAACCTCTCTTGAATAATGCAGAGAATTATTTTTGAAATGCTAATTCTATATTAAGTTTGGTGAAATATGTCATTTTTAGTTATATTATGGAGTCTTATTTTTCTGTTATACCCAGCCATGTTCTCTTCTGTTCTGCTTTTGAACTCGTCTTTGTAATTTGTTAAATTCCAATAAACAAATTTGACAAGAAATGCACTTCCCCATCTGGTTCACAAGAAAGAGATATCGGATCACTGGATTGCCGACACAGGGGGTCCTGTAGACTGGTGTGCAGTACCTGGATGGAGGACTTAGGGACTGACCAGGTAAACTGTGCTCCCTGTATACATCTCAAGGTTTAAAGCAAAACATCAGGCAAATATAAAGGTCCAATATTAATGCAGGGTTATATGCAATCATTAAAGTGGATGTAAATCCGGAAAAAAAATAATAATAATAACTCTGCCTGGTAGAGTATAGCATGTCATGTCATCTGTGCCCAGTCTTGCCACAAAGAGTTAATCCAACTGTTAGTAATGAGCTTTATCTTTTTTCAGGAAGAGAAAGTCCGACTAACAGGGAAATACACAGAAGATCAGCTCTGTGCTCTGTGAGTGACAAGTAATTTATTTATCTCCTTCTCAGAGCAGAGAAAGTTTTACACTCCCCTCTCCCTCCCTCTTCAATGTCTCAGTATAGAGGTGGGTGGGGAGGCTTCTGACATCACAACTCCACCCACCGAGCTCCAGCAAACACAGACATCCTCTGATTTCAGAGTTTTACAGAGCTGCTAGTGCTTACAGCAGGGTTTCTCAACCAGGGTCGTGGAACCCTAGGGTTCCTCCAGAGATTGCTAGGGGTTCCTTGAGCAATGGTCAATTTCTACCTCTCAGATAAATTCCCAATGATGCCATTGATCTTTTTAGCGATCTGTAAGGGGGTAATTCTTCCCAATGACCACAAGTGTAAGGAGCATTCTTCCCATTGACCATCACACTAATGTATCATGAGTTGTAGATTTTTAATTTTTAGCAGGGGTTCCCCGAGACCAGAGAATTAGTTCAAGGGTTCCTCTGTGTTGAAAAGGTCGAGAAAGGCTGGCTTACAGGAAGGACATTTGCAAGGTAGGAATAGATGCAGGAGGCTTGCATGTATATATACATTAATACTGAGCCATTAGTTTATACTGGGTGGGTGGTGGGTTTACATCCACTTTAATGTAATTGCTGTTAGTAGAAGTACTTGAATTAATAAGATCCTCTTACAATCCCCTATAACACAGCACTCAGAGTGAGAGAGGAGGCAGCAAGCCAAACATTGCTGCATGCAAATACAGTGACAAGGAACATGCTGAGAGCAGGAGATAGAGTGAGCAGAGAGATGACCTCACCGGTCTGCTGCAGCTCTTTTATTGTCCAGTCAGCAATCCGGGGACGCATAGATGACACCACTTTGTTGCCAAACTGTAAATAAGAAAGTGGAGTCATCTGCCTGGCTGTGCTATCTGGCAGTGAGGACTGACCACTGTACTCTCTTCTGAGATCTTAATTATGAATAGATTTGCTAAAAAAACACAAATCCATTTATAAATGTAAAAGAAAAAAAAGGGAATGATAAAAACATAAAAATATAAAATACATTTTACAACCTTTAGGGTACATTCACACCGGTGACTGCATTAGAACACAGCGGCTGGCGTGTGGTGGGACGACAGCAGAGCTAATGCACCAATTGCGGCACCTCACACTGTTCATTTAAAAAATAAAAAGTTAACGATTGAAAGGTCACACAGTGACATGACCGCAGTGCAATGGCAAGGCAGTGGATTGCCTCACACTGCCCTGCCCTGAACAAAGTAGTACTTTTTTTCAGCACACACCACCACTATGTTGGAATCTTTGCCCTGGGCGCTGGATGCCCTTGTCCTGGCACTGGTTAGTGGGCTCAGATAGATAGTCATTTTCAACCAAATTATAAAAATTCAAACGGGGAGGAAGATTTTTCTTGAATGAACAAAATTCAAACTGAAAGTGGTTTTCGTTCAGATAATTAAATATTTATTATATTGCAGCTCACCAATTCTTAGATATAAAGGCTGTATTAGTCTTCTCGTTTAGGCTTTTTTTCCTTTATTTTCACCTCCTGGTGATTCTGCCAGTAAGCCTGTTGTTTTTTAAAAGAACAAGCTGGTCTGCAAATGTAGCAGTTAGAGAGTTGGACAAACAATTAAACACTGACGGGTGCGAACAATGATCAGCTTTATTTATTTATGTGAAACTTCAAAGCAAAAGGAACACAACTGTGTGTTAGCTGGAGTTTTGCTTCAACCTGTTAGTTTATTTAAATCTGATAGTACATCTAACACTTCCCTCCCCACAGACTGACAATGCTGCTGTCCTAAGGTGTCTCTGTTGCTTCTTCACCCAGAGTGTAGGCACCTTAACCACTTCAGCCCCGGAAGGATTTCCCACTGTAGGACCAGAGCACTTTTTGCAATTCGGCACTGCGTCGCTTTAACTGACAATTGCGCGGTCGTGCGACGTTGTACCCAAACTAAATTTGCGTCCTTTTTTCCCCACAAATAGAGCTCTGATCACCGCTATAAACAAAAAAAGAGCGACAATTTTGCAAAAAAAAATTTCTTGCTTTTTGCTAAAATACATATCCAAAAAAATACAAAAAACAAATTTATTTTTTTTATGGTTTTGGCCAATTTATATTCTTCCTCATTTTTTTGATAAAAAAAAAAAAAAAAATCGCAAACAGCATTTATTGATTGGTTTGCTCAAAAGGTGCCACATTTACAAACCATGAGAATTCATTTCTGGCATTTTTAGAATTTTTTTTTTTTTTTGCAATGGCGGCGACCTGCGGTTTTTATCAGGACTTTGATATTGGGGCAGACATGTCGGACATTTTTGACACTTTTTTGGAACCAATGACATTTATACAGCAATCAGAAATTTTAAAATCCACTGATTACTGTATAAATGTCATTGGCTGTGAAGGGGTTAACATGCAGGGGGATATCTAGGGGTTAACTGTCCCTAGGCATCTTCTAACTGTGAGGGGGCTGGGCTGTCATGGGCATAAGAGATCTAACTGATGCCAGTGACAGGGATCAGTAGATCTCTTAGATGCCGCCTGTCAGAACGGGGAAGCTCATCGCGGCGAGCCGCAGGCACACTCCTCCAGAGTGCGGCAGGCACAAGCGCACCGCCAACTACTCGCTCGCGCCCCCTAGCTGCCTGTCTGTAAATCGCCGTCTATTTACGGCGATTCGCGAGACAGCGCCACACTGCCACAGTAAATATACTACGCGTGGTTGGTAAGTGGTTAATACAAGAGGTGTGTAACAGCCTGATCACCAGGTGAAAATAAAGGGGAAAAGCCTAAAAAAGAAAACAAATGCATCCACTACATCTATTGATTGGTAGGCTGCAATTTATTACATTTTGGTTTTGGTTTTAATACCACTTTAATATGTATGGGATTCCATTTAAATAGCAGGTCAAATTTTAAGGGATTTTGAATTAAATTAGTTGACCTAATGATGGCTAGGTCAAATGTAATCACTGAAGTATTTCCATACAAATATACAAATGAAATATTGATATTTCTAATGGTGTTTGGCCTGCTTTAGTGTCTAATATGGCCAAGAACATGGAACAATAAGCTGTACTTGTAATTAAGTGTAAATCCAATGCCAAAAATCCAACCTACGCATCCATTATGCAGAAAACATTGTAAAGATATGAAATTTACTGTACTTTGCAAAAGAACATAACAATAAAGAAACAAATATAGTAACTTTTGTGCCTGTACTTTTTTAATTAAAGCTAGGAGTTCTCTGAGGATAACTAGTTGTTATTGTAGATATACCATCTATTTTACTATTAAATTTTGTTCACTAATCTTGGGCACCGAACAGCAGTAAATGTTATTCCTATCATCCCAGCTACACCCATTTGTTCTTTGCTATTGTACACAGCCGCACCCTTGTCCAAACCTTCAGAATTCAGCTATTAGTTCTCTGTACTGTAGAATTTTCCATGGCTATTTGTTTTGCTATGGGGATCTTGGTGCTGTGATCTCTGCACAGGCTTTGTGTGATGTTGACACAAAAAGGATCCCAATTTTAGTAGTGAGCATGCACAGCTAGAGGATGTTTTAGCACTTTAGAAAATGTATTCAGTGATACCTCCGTTTACGAATGCTTCTGTTCACGAACAACTCAGGTTCACGAACAGAAGAGTTAATAAAAATGTGCTTCAGTTCACGAACTCTGCTTCCGTTCATCTTCCCTGCTCTGACACATTCATACTGAGAAGCAGTGGTGGCTGGTGAAATTTTAGGATGGGGGGGTAGCCCCCGTCAGGCCTGTACTGACTATCGGGACTACAGGGAGTTTACCGATGGCTCAGTGGGCCAGTTAGAGTGACAGAGGAGGTAGAGCGGGCGGGGAATCTCATACTATGTCCAGCAATAAACGAATCCGCCGTTGTGCAGCTGTTTAGAAAGAAAAATTCTCCCGGGCCGCCTGTGTTCAGCGGTGGGCAGGGGACAGAGCGCGCACTACACATGTGAAAGCCGGTACTATATCAGTACACTGGAGCCGGCTGGGAGCGTTGCGGCGGATTAATCCACCTAAAACCAAAAGTAGTGTCCACGCTCTGCCCCCTGGCCCCCGCTGAACACAGGGGGCCTGGAGAAGTTCTCTTTTTAAACAGCTGCACAGCGTGGGATTAGATTATTGCTGGACAGAGTATGGGAGTCCTCGCCCGCTCAGCTTGCCTCTAGGCTCCCAGCTCCAAAGGAACCACCTGCAGCCGGGACCTAGCTAGAAGAACTGCCCAGACCAGGTACTTGGGTCTGGGGGGGGGGACTAACATTAATGGGCACTGGTGAGGCTGCGTTAATGGGCACTGGTGTGGCTGCATTAATGGGCACTTATCAGGCTGTGTTAATGGGCACTGGTGCAGCTGCATTAATGGGTGCTGATCATGCTGCATTAATGGGCACTGGTGTGACTGCATTATGGGCACTGGTGTGGTTGCGCTGATGGGCACCGATCAGGCTGCATTAATGAGCACTGGTGAGGCTGGGCTGAAGGGCCCTGGCGTGGCTGCATTAATGGGCACTGGTGTGGCTGCATTAATGGGCACTGGTGTGGCTGCATTAATGGTCATGGTGTGGCTATATTAATGGGCACTGATCAGGCTGCATTGATGGGCACTGGTGAGGCTGCATTGATGGGCACTGGTGAGGCTGCATTAAAGTGGTTGTCAACTCGTAGCAAGCACTTTAACCCACAGGTAAGTCTATAATAAGGCTTATTTGTAGGTGCCCTGCATATCTCCCAAACCTGCACGGTTCAGGAGATATGCGGTGTACGAGATGTGCTGACGTCAGTTCAGCACATGCACAGTGAAGAAACGGCCTGGGTGCCGTTTCTTCACTGTAATCGTGCCGTGACTGGTGGCTCCCGCGCGCATGCGACACCGACCAGTCACAGAGCCGGAGAACGTGGCCCCGGAAGGAAGAGGGGCAGAAGATGGATGCTGCCAGCACAGGGGACAGCGCTGGACGTCGCAGGCTTCGTTTGCAGGGGAATGTAGAGGAAGTAAACCCAATCTGGGTTAGTGACACGTACACGACTTGACTGCAGTCGTGTAGAGCATGTGGCGTATAGAGGACTTGGCACGTCCAAACCCTCTATACGTCCCGTGGATGTTTATTCGGAATAATATCTGAATGGACACCCAATTTCACGAACGATGCTC
>BLSH010194871.1:1676481-1713392 GCA_018402905.1 Glandirana rugosa
CACATACATGCAGAATTGCAGAAAGTTAAAAAAACTTCAGTACCTTCTCTCTTCCTGCCGAGTACTGCACTGTAGGGGGAGACAAAGAGCACAGCACACACTGCTTTCACTCTCACAGTGTGACGAGGCTCCCTGCAGCGCCGTTCGGCTGAGGAACGGAGCGCTCCAGTCCTCATCCCCTCACCTAATCTAGGCATACAGGGGGCCCTTATGGGCCCCCCCAACATGGGGCCCGGTCGCCATGGCGACTCCTGCGACCCCTATCCGCCCGCCCCTGACTATAATAAAGCTCAGAATCTAGAAAATAATCATCAAACCCACACTTTGCAATGCCTGAGTTTAACAGACAGAGAAAGAAGGAGCAGTCTTGCCCTTCCACCACCAAAGCTCTCCTGCAGCTGGAGGCATATAAGTCTTAGATCACAGATGTAGCACCCTCCTAGTTAGGTGCTAGGCTGTCAGGCAAATTTAGCTATTTTTCATACTCCTCTGTAATCAGTGGAGCAGTAGCTGGTTGCTTTGGATTGATCAGGGTCCCACAGGCTGCACACTGGATTGCATCTTCCTGCTTTCTGGAAAGTTGCAGAACATCAGAGTGGAGCAGGCTAAGTGAGCAGTCTGAATATTTATGAGGTCCCAGTCAATCCCTGGGGAGGCGTTTGTTCGAAGGTGTCTGTAGCAGTCAAGGTTCCTGTTTCAGGAGGATGGGCACCAAGCTTGGAGGGATATTGCTTTCCTAGGCAATTTAGCTGACATCTGCCAAGAAGCTCAATGAGGTTCCAACAGACTCAAAACAGGCTGAAAACTGGGGGTCTATCCACACTAAAAATCTCTGGGGCTAAAGAAGAAGGGGGCGTTTCACCCAGGGACTAGTCTGGAGAGGCCCTCTGCAAATGTCTGCCTGATGCAGGAGGAAGGCATCCAGCTACTTGTACAGACCCAAGAGCAGAATCTGGGTGACTGTGCTGCTGGTAACCCCTTGGCGCATTTTTGATTGGGCTTAGGCCTAGCCTGGGGCATTGTCAATGGTGCCTCAGTGCTGTCCATTGCGCTGGGAACTGTTCTAAGAAGTAGCCACAGAGAGGTATCTCACAGCTTCCCATCCTATCTAAGTTTTTCAGCAATAAATACAAAAAAAAGCAACCCCTACTTTATTGAGCCAGAGGAGTGAATGTTGTTGTGTGCTTGGCTGCCATTGCACTGGTGGGAAAAAGAACATGGGACACAAACCAGCAGCCCACGCAGGGGTACACACATAAACAGCAGCCTCTCTGGTTCTTTCTGCATCCTCCATCTCAGAACATATGACTGTTCATAGAACATAGTAACCTGCTGTCAGGGCTTCTAATGCATTGCTTCTTTTCTCACTGACTTTTCCCCCAGCAATTAATGATCAGCTCCTACAATACTTCTTACAATCCACCAACAACACTATGATCAACTTTAACTCTGTCCCTCCTTCCCCATCAGTTCAAATGAGATGGCACACCACACTATATAATATGCCTATAGCATAAAATATTGTTTGAATAAGCATGATTAAACAGTAATGCATACCAGATCAAAAGCTCAATTAAAGCCTAAGTGCCCGTTCACACAAGGGCGACTTGTGATCTGACTTGAGTTGCCTCAAGTCGCCCGACATTTTAAATCCCATTGAAATGAATGGGAGCCGTCTTAATATACACGACTGAAGTCGCTCCGACTTCAAGGCGACTTCTGAAAAGGTTCCTGTACTACTTCTAGGCGACTTCTATCCAACTTATGCCCATAGGATTCCCATCTACATGGAAGCGACTTTACAGTTAAAAGAATAGAATTTATTTTTAGGCAGCCCCCTCCCTCCATTCTCTGATTGGTCAAGGCAAAGTCGCCTGGCAAAAGTCATGTTGTAAAGACGCCTGAGGTCCGAAGTCGCGCCGAAGTCGGGTCGCCCCTATGTGAATGCAGGCTTAGAGAGATCATCTAATCCTAAAATCAACATTTCATTAATGAATATAGATGCCAAATAAGACATCTATACTAACTAGCTACCTAAATACATTCCTTCATTTTTTCATTCATATGGGCCAGATAAGACTCATTCTATCTCACTGAGCTTCAGAAAATATTTACAAATTCTTAATATAGTCACTTTATGAAAAAAAAATAAATATTTTGTTATTTTGTTATAAGTTAAAAACGTGTTTGTTAATACTATTATATTGTGCCAGGGGCTAAATTCTTGACATTTGAGGAACTGAAGAGTAAATTGTTTCACAATTTGGCTCGCTTTCCATTGAGGCTCAGCTTTCAATACTGGAGTGGTAGTTGTGTACTGACTCTCTTTATAGAGAATTGTTCTCGGTCAGACCTCCCGCAATTGAGCACTGTAGAGAAAAATGGGTGGTTGATGTTCCTGACCTGCGAGGAGACGACTTAAGCCTCGTACACACGGGACGACGATTGTATACAACAGTTCGTACTAATGACCGTTGTATGCGAAATCAATCATTCGTATACGCGATTAGAACAGCCGACATACGACGGTCGTACAAGGGGAGTTGTATGAGCAGACTAGAAAACTTGGTCACACCAACAAGCGGTCATACGACCGTTGTATCGTGTGTACAGTGAAGTTGGTACAACAAGTTGTATTGTGCAAAACACGAATGCTCCGAAGTCAGGAACGGCCGGATGCTAATTACATGCACCTGAATGTTCTTCTGTGGTCGTACGATCGCGTAGTGCAGTCAGTATGCAAGTTACTTTATACAACATACGATTTGAGACGATCGTACGTACGATCGTCGTCCCGTGTGTACGAGGCTTTAGATGACATGTGAGATTATCCATTCCAACACTTGGTATCCTCTAGGGATTGTTTGGTCCATTACAAATATATACACAGTATCTATTTTTATCTAGCTAATATATATATCAATCCCTTTTGGCACAGTGTTGATGTTCTTCCTTTTCCCAAGCTGAGTTTTCATGCTTTTTGGCATTGTCCCGTGATCCAGCAATCCTGGAAGTAGGTTGTCTAAATGATTGTTGAGGTCATAATAATTGTAAAAGTCTTTGGACACTGTCCAAGCTGTAATTATCCTTCCATGAATGAGATAGGGTTGTTCCCCTTGCATTTGCAGTCAAACATCAAGCAATATTTATTAGTCAACATATGGATATCTTTAAATCAAAGTTGAGTAATGGAAATACAAAATAAAAGCAATTTACTTATATAATGATAACCACAGTGAACCGCTCAGATATCCTTACCATCTCATCCTTACCTATTGGCCTCCTTTAGCCAGATTCTTTAGACAAATATGAGGCCCTATACTGCAGTACACCTACTCCTTGGAAAACCGTATTATCCTGGGACTTTGGGTTTCAACTACATTAATTTACATAACATTGGTATAGTGCTCACAAACAAGCTCAATCTATGTACTTATGGAACTACTGTATACTCCTTTACTATGTCAGTGGAATATGCCAGCCATCTTGGGGGTCAGCAGGATCTACTAGAAAATGGTTATCCTAAAACAGAAACAGATGCCACAGCTACTAGGGAATTGGCAATCAACCACAATGCCGCCTGCTCACTGGCTCTCCAGCTTGTCTCTGTGTATCCATGCAAATACTGATATAGAGTTCACAAACAGGTTAAACCATTTGTTGGCTTTATTCAATCAGCACACTGCAGCTGCAAAAAGCCTTACTATTTTGCTGCTGTAACGCGTGGCCTTAAATAAAGCCTCCCAGTGCTGTTTCCTGTTCATGAACTCTATTTCTGTATATTCATTTCATCCCTAGATTATTCCTGAACATTCTCAAAACCAAATATATTTCTTACAGAGTGCCATCGCTTAATTTATATGATCAAAAAGTAGAATCCCACAAATTAGTACCCATTGCTATTAATCACCCTGAGACTGTATGATATTAACCACTTCCATACCGAGTCTGTTTTTTGGGTTCGGAGTTACGAGTTAAAAACAAGTATTTTTGCTATAAAATTACTTAGAACCCCCAAACATTATATTTTTTTTTTCTAACACCCTAGAGAATAACATGGCGGTCATTGCAAAACTTTATATCACACCGTATTTGCGCAGCGGTCTTCCAAGCGTGCATTTTTTTGAATAAATTCAAACAGAAAAGTTAGGTCAATTTCTTTCCATATTGTGAAAGATAGTGTTACGCCGAGTAAAATGATACCCAACATGTCATGCTTCAAAACTGCGTCCGCTCGCGGAATGGCGACAAACTTTGCAACTTATAAATCTCTATTGGCGACGTTTAAAAAATTCTACAGCTTAGCAGTTTTGCGTTACAGAGGAGGTCTAGTGCTAGAATTATTGCTCTCGCTCTAACGATCATGTATGGTTTGAACACCGGTTTCATATGTGGGCAGGACTTACGTATGGGTTCGCGTCTGCGCGCAAGCTCGGCGGGACGGAGTGCTTTAAATTTTTTTTTTAATTATTTATTTTACTTTTTACTTTTTATTTTAACACTGTTCTTTTTTTAAAAAAAAAAATTTCACTTTTTTTCCTATTACAAGAAATGTAAACATTCCTTGTAATAGAAAAAAGCATGACAGGTCCTCTTAAATATGAGATCCGGGGTCAAAAAGACCTCACATCTCATATTTACAGTGAAATGCAAAAAAAAAAAAAAAAATTTAAAAAAATGACAGCCCAAAAATAAATGGGCCCTTTAAGACCGTTGGGCGGAACCGACTTCTGACGTAATTTTTTTGCCCTGCCGTACTCAGCCGCTCACTCGGCTCACGAACACTGGGGGGGACGGATCCGATCATCTCAAGCGGCGCAGATGACGGGAAAGTGGCGGGGGGGGGGTCACCTCTCCCGCCATTGATAAAAGTGATCTTGCGGCGAATCCGCCGCTAAGACCACTTTTATCATGTGCAGAATCGTCTGCAGAAAAAAACGGTATCTGAATGGTGCCAGGCACCATTCAGATATCACTTCTCAAAGGCAGGACGTCCACCTAAAGAGAAGTGGTTAAGCAGGATTTATATAGCACCAACAGTTTGTGCAGTGCTTTACAAAATGAAGACAGACATGACTGTTACAGTACAACTTAATTCAAGAAGAATCAGGGGGCCCTGCTTGTTAGAGCTTACACTGCAAAATAACAACAACAACAAGAGAGGGACGCATCGACCTAGCGCATTACCACAATAAATTTTATTCCAAAAGTCACTATACTCACAAACACATGTTATAAGTACGCATATCACAACAAATGGAACCAGTCGCTTTCAGAGCTGCTGCATTCTACCAGTGGAATGGGAAGACCAGAAGGCGTCCGTGGTGTTGGCAGACACGTTTCGAGGGCGAACCCTCTTCCTCAGAGCCAAAAAAGTGAATTCACTTTTTATGCCATCTGGTCTGGTAGAATGCAGCAGCTCTGAAGGCGACGGGTTCCATTTGCTGTGATATAAGTACTTATAACATGCGTTTGTGAGTATAATGACAGTTATTTTATTTTGGAATAAAATTTATTGAGTTAATGCTCTAGGTCGGTGCGCCCCTCTTTTGTTATTGTTATTTTACAGTGTATAAGGATAACGATTGTCCTGAGGGGGCAGCAAGGTTATAGGTGCCAAGGAAGAAATTCCTACACCACACATACCTCACAGATCACTATTTGAGCGCAGGAGAATGACTTTTGCACATTAGAGCTTACAATGTAAGAGGGAGGGTCAAGTGATACAAAAGGTAATAAATGTGAGGGATGCACTGCTGGATAAGGTAAAAAGACAGCGTATAAGAAGCAGGATACGGTTTTCTAAATAGATTGGTTTTCAAGGAATACCTAAAGGTGGATAAAGTAGAAGGTAGTCAGACAGATTAGGGTAAGGTGTTCCAGAGGATGGGGGAGGCTCGAGAGAAGTCCTGGAGGCAAGAATAGGAGGAGATGATGAGGGAACTAGAGAGTAGGAGAATTTGTAAAGACTGAAAGACAATGCACACTGCGCTCTCAACAGAGGCTATACAGGGACCATGGGAACCATATACAAAATAGGGTAGCCTAAAATGACAGTCCAATATTGTCCATAAATAATCCAGGTAAGTGGAGTAAAATAAACTGCCCTTAGTGGCTGCAGGCTGGCATAGAGCAAGGATGAACTCTGTAGTCAGAAGGCAAACAAAAAGAGCAGCGCCTACTAAGTGCAGTATGAAAGCACATTTAATGGATAAAAATAATAAGAAATACACTCACAAAGGGAGGTAATGTGAAGGCATAGTAATTATTACTATGCCTTCATATTACCTCCCTTTGTGAGTGCATTTCATATTGTTTTTGTCCATTAAATGTGCTTTCATACTGCACTTAGTAGGCGATGCTCTTTTTGTTTGAACTTGTGAGGACTGAAGAGAATGGTTTGGTTCGTATTTTAAAATTAGGTTAGTGATGTGGCTGGGGCCAAGTTGTGGATAGCTTTGTAAGTTGTTGTTAGTATTTTGAATTTTATTCTTTGGGTGAGCAGAAGCCAATGGAGGGTTCAGCAGAGAGAGCTAGCAGACACTGACTGGTTAATAAGGTGATGAGTCTGGTAGTGGCATTCATGATGGACTAAAGGGGGGATGCAAACAAGGCGCAACACCCTGAAAAAACATATAAATCCCATCAAGTCTTTTTAAAATAGTCCATATGTGGCTGGTATGAGAACCAGCATTAGTAAAAAGTCTCAGCACAAAAGGTCAGCCTTCTTTGGACCAGAAGCAAAGTCCTTGTAACACTGGAAAAATTAGATGAAAAGAGGCGCCTCTAAGTGCAGACTTTAAAAACAGCTTATTAAAACCAACAATTGGCAACTCACATGAGACAGAAGATAAAAGGCACATGAGCTGGTCCTCAAAGGGGTAACATCAGTGAGACAGCCATAAGCCAGGATTCATAGCACCATCATGAACTGTAGCAAGCGTCCCTGTGAGCTGGTAACAGGCCGGAGACAGGGGAATCTGGAAATGAGGCTTGGTTCCGTGGAAGCTAGAGTCCCGGGATGATGACGTCACTGGACAGGACCTGCTCATGTGCCTGTGAGTTGCCAATTGTTGGTTTTACTAAACTGTTTTTAAAGTTTGCACTTAGAAGCACCTCTTTTCTTCTATTTTTCCAGCCTAAAGGGGGATAGCATATGTAAAGATAAGCCAATGATGAGGGAGTTGCATTAGTCGAGGCGAGAGATAACCAGGGAGTGAATTAGAAGCTTGGTGGTGTCATTAGTTAAAAAAAGGGGTGTATTTTGGAGATGTTGTGGAGGTTGAAGTGGCATGATTTGGACAGTGACTGGATGTGAGGCTGAAAGGAAAGTTCAGAGTCCAGGGTTACTCAAGCACCTGGGCATGTGGGGATGGACTGATAGTTGTGCCATTAATCCTGATGGAGAAGGCAGAGGAAGAGGCATGTGGGGGAGAAAATATTATGAGCTAAGTTTTAGATAGATTGAGTTTGAGGAAGTGGTGTGTCATCCATATTGATATGTTGTTAGTAAATCAGTGATGCATGAGGAGACTGATGGGGTGAACTGAGGGGTAGAAAGAAAGATTTTGGTGTCGTCAGCAATAAAATGGCATTGAAAGCCATAGGAAACTGACCCAGGGAGGAGGTGCAGTTTGAAAATAAGAGATGTCCAAGGACAGAACCTTAGGGGACCCCAACAGAAAAAGGAAGGGAATAGTAGGGGGTATAGAGTTGGAAGTGACACTGAAGGTGTGGTGAGATAGGTAAGATGAGAACCAATGAACAGTACAGTCACGGAGACCAAGGAAATAGAGTTTTTTGAGGACGAAGGGGTGGCCAACTGTATCAAAAGCAGCAGAGAGATCCAAGAGTAAGAGTACAGAATAGTGGTTTTAGCTGTTAGAACATCATATGTGAGTTTTAGGAGAGCAGTTTCTGTGCAGTATTGCAGACAAAATACAGACTGGAGTTAAAAGGGAGCCAGGATATGAGTCTTAGGTTGTTAAGATTGATGGGCTTTTCAAGTATGGGTTGACCAGTGCATGTTTTAGAGGGTTGGTACTACTACAGGTAGTATTAAACAAAATGCCCAGATTGTGCAGTTGGCCAAGCTTATTTCCATAGCATTTGCAAAAAATGCACTTGATGTTATATAGCATAAATGACCTCCCATATTTGAAAAAAAAAAAAATCACTCAAAATCCTGTAGTCAATTTCCCCCGGGGGGGGGGGGCTGGTTAGTTTGGTTCACCTGCTCACATCTGCCCTCAATCACACTCCTACTGACATCCGGAGTCAGAAAACAGGCTTGCTCTTTGCTTTTGTTGTTTTTATTTGGGGATTGAACTTGGATAGGGATTGGGGTAGTTATGGGATGCTCAAGGATCAACAGTTCTGTAAATGGGACCACTATATACACTCTCCAGTATATACACTTCTCCAACTTCACTCCAGCAGACTTCTTGCTTTTATACAACTCCTGCTTCCTCTCTCCTGCACACTTCTTACTTTGCACTGGTAAGACCGGGAAGGAAATTTACCAGGCCTCCAAACAATCTTATTCGGCCTAGCTAGCGCATGTGAGACCTGATGTAGATTTACCAGGCCTCCGGACCGCCCTTTGTGGGCTTGGGGTTGAGGTTCCCCTTGTGTAGAAGTTAGTTTGTTGGTGCTAGCTAGCCACGATGGACTACATCTCCCAGCCCATCCACACACTGTCCATGACACAAGATCCCAGTCTCTCCCTGCACCTCTTCCAGAATGTCTTCCTCCAAAACTACTTTGTGCATCTCCACTTCCCTGGGCTGTGTCATGGGGCAGAGCAGAGAGCCTTAACTGAGTCACAAGCTCTCTGCTCATGGAACCCTGAGAACTGGGCAATCAGTGTTGTTAAATCGCTAGGTTCTCAGTGTAAGAGCTGGCGGGGGACAGATGCAACATCGGACTGCATGCTGCATCCACCTAGGTAAATATGATTCTGAAAAAAAATCACATACATTTCTTTAAATATCCAAAGTAATTGTTATGTAACTTGGAAATACAGAGTGCATATGACACATTACCTTTGTGGCAACGTAGGGTATGGCATGTTTCTGACCAATGATTCCAACTAGGCTCGAGACATTGATGATGTTTCCCTGTGTTTTTCTTAGGTGGGGCAAAGCATACTAAAATACAGAAATACAAAAACAATAACCATAGTAAAATGTTTTAAGAAGATTTAATATTTATATACAATTTCAAAGAACAATTAACTTTTATACTTTGGTAGAATCCAACTAATACTACTCCATATGTCAAACTAAATTTATGCAGAATGTATACAAAAAGAAATGACTGAATAATGACCAAAACACACTCTCTGGCTTTATTAATTTTGACAGAATTAAGTCTTTATATGTGAACTACAGTATGATTCTGCGCATCTCACCCATGGCACACTAAAAGATAAGTCTTATTTCATAATTTCATAATAAAATTATGTCCCACATCTTTTTGCACACACCCAACATAGTGTCTCCTTCAGAAACAGCAAAGTACATACACATATCTATATTTGCATCTACATCTAGAGATCTGGCTTTGATTCTTTAAATAAAACTTTTCCTTTAAAAATGATGATTACATTTTATTATTAAATAGAAGATAAACCAACAAGTAGCATGCATATTGATGCACCACCTTGCACAAGAGTAGAGAGATGGACAAAAAGAGTTTGAGTAAAGACAACAGAGATGAGAGATAGTGGAGCATTCAAAAGATCTTGGAGGATAGGGAGAAAGAGATAAAAAAAAAAAATGCTATATAGAAAATAGAAAGACCAATGGAATGGTCTGAAAAAATGAGAGCAATGACAAAAACTTTGGAGATTAGAGGTAGAAAGATATAAATATTTTATAAAGGTGAAGAGTTTATTTAGAGAGTCAGACAGGTCTCTGGCTGTACACATGAGTATAGATAAGTGTATAAATGTGTACATTTCTGAAGGAGACACTATTATGAGTGTGCAAATATATGTGGAACATAATTTTAATTAATTAAATAAAAGGTATATGTTGGTGTTGCATGTGTAAGATACTCGGAATCGTGTACTGTAGTGCATCAACTCCTCAATAGTATAATAATACCTGAATGATGCCTTCAGTAGAATGAATAAGATGATGAGTTTTACTAAATCCAGATTCATTTCTTTTCATTACACTAACTTGACAATTTACTCTTCATATTTTACGCAGACTAAAGGCTGGCCATACATTATACAATTTTCTTATAAATCTTTTGGATTTACCAAAACATATAACATGAGGTGAAACCTAAACACTTTCAATTTGTATGCAGTCAGGCAGGCCCTTGGACTACATAGTTGAAGGTAAATCTAAAACAAATTGATATTGGAAAATTGTATAATGTATGGCCAACTTAAGCTCAAGGTATTCTAACTGGAAAGGCAGTGAGAGATGATCAGGAGTAAATGTTATGGGTCATGTTGAAGTGGCTAAGAATCAATCTCCATGCTATTATGATGTTACAAATCGTGCTAAACTCTGCACTACCACACATACATATGGGGCCCATATAGTGAGAGAAGACCATAAATCTGCACCAAAGTGTTCGTCTTCGCCATGTATAGTTTACAGGTTTGTTTTAAATGGCATAGTCAAGAATTCTCAGTCCCAGAGATCTTGGCATTAGAGTACTCAAAGCTCAATTAACCTGTGGTTAAAAGCTGAAAACTGCTGGTATTTTCTAACATCCAGTTACTTAACAAGAGCTTGATTATTGTGGGCAGATAGCGATTAATCTACTGCAGCTAGTCCATGTGATATTTACCTTCGCAGTCAGGAAGTAGCCAATAAGATTCAAGTTTAAAAGGTTTTGAAACTCCTGTGCACTTGTGTCATCAATTATCTGCTCTGGAGGATCTAAATTGAAAAACAAAGACCTTTGTCACATGCAATGTACTATTGTGAATCAGGTATATTTGCAAGTCACCACATTTGATGTATGGAGGAAGAAATTGTAATCAGAAAAGAGGAAGAACAAAAAACTGCAAAATCAATATATGGGTGTTAATAAGAGCACAGAGATTATATGTTATTTGTGAATGCAATAGCAAAAAGATATGCACAAGTATAATAGAATCCTGCAATGTGGCTCCATGTCTGTATTAATGAAGTCAAGCAGCAATTTTATTATTGAAGTCAAGCAACAATTGTATTATTGAATTCAAGCAACAATTTTATTATTGTAGTCAAGCAACAATTTTATTATTGTAACCAAGCATTGCATTTTGGATCACTTAAAGGTCACCACAACGCAAAACGAACATTACAGCTTTTAGTCTGGCACTAATGAGCTGAATGAACCACCAGCTTCTTATGGAAAAAAAGGATATTCCTCTTCTTGATTAATTTTAGTATTGTTTTCAAGTCTAACCAGAAGCTAATATAGAAGAAGCTGTATACAGCGCTCCCAAAAATGCCCCTGCCCATTGCAATGAATGGGCAGCGCTTCTGAAGCGCCTGAAAAGCGCTTCCAAAGTGCCGCAACACAGTAGTTTTAAACAGCTAAAGCGCCGTGAAAGGAAGGAGTGAAAGAAAAACTGCAACTGGGACAACACAAAAAGGGCTCCTATGGATGTGCATTCATCCAGCTTTCAAGGTGATTTTTGGAAGGTTCTTGGGGCAAAGGTTGGCCTTTAGGTAGCATGGTTTCTGGAAGTGACGGGAAGTAACTGTGTTGTAGAAATTTAGGATGAGTTTATTATGTATTGTCACAGTGTCTCCCAGTGTCGGTTTAACGATATTCTCTGTGTACAGCGAATATGGCTTTAACCGATATTGAGGAAAGGCCATTTACAATGGAAATCTTCCATTATTTGATAAATACACGCTACCCGCCCGATCATCCCGGCCGGCAGGCGCCCTGAGCGGTTAAGGCTGGAGCAAACGCCGGCCCGGATCTTTGAGGTGCAATGCACGTTCTGTGGCGCGGGTGTATTACCGTCAATCAGGGGGCCCCTGTATTATGTACAGATTGATCTGCTTGGCGGCGGTTTACTTGCGTTATGGAAGGTATTGCCTTTTATGTAAGGATAATGATCTGTAAGCTTTCTGTTGCATCTGATCAATGTGACAGAAATCTACAGCTATATTCCTTCGTGCATAATTTACCCTTTAAAGGAACAGTAGCATAATCGCTATGGAGTATAGTTCATAGAGCTGTATTTGATAGCGATTCGTTGTAATGGCAGTTCGAGGTTTTGCATGTATGGCATTTTGCTTGGAGGGCCTCTGTGAGATAAGGCATTGGTTTTGTGAAGGCCATGTCTCCACATGGCTTTCATTGTTATCTGGAGACAGCTGTTGCTCATACAGGCCGGCCAATCCCCATGCATGCATGCCTCTTCTATTGTATCGTTTGAATATAAACAAGTGTGTCATTGGTTGGTGGTTTGCATTGAGCTCATGTCATGTGACTGTGCCTTGGAGGCTGATTGGCTGATTGTGAAGCCATCGTGTCCTATTGTTATCCCTGATTCAACCCTATAAATTAAAGGAACAAGAATTCAAAGGCAGGACAACTCTGCGCGCTTGCCACGTGAAGAACAGCTGTTTGTGTCTGTCTTACTTGCTTTAACACGAGTGCACTCAAATGCATTATGCAAAAGAGCTGAAAAGTGCGCTTATTAGCGCAGGCAAAATATAATGCATACAAGGTATTATAATTGCCTTTACAACTGTATGAGCTGGATGGTTGGTGATTTGGGTGTTCTGACTGTTGTGGGGCAGGCAGGATTCGGTTCCCTAGATGACCATATATCTGTCAAACTAAGGCAGGTGGAAAATCCCTAGAGCTACTCAGCCTAGTGGGTATTCTATGCTTGGATTTTTGTAACTTGTCATGTCTTGGTGTCAAATCATGAAACAACAAATACACTTGGCAGTAAACTGTAAGTGGAACTGGTACAGTGCAACTTGTAATGACTGCTATCACAGGGAGACACAACTATTTGGGTTTTAGGCCTCCACTGAAAAAACACTGAAGCAGCAGTTACATATGTGAAAGGTGTAGAGAGAGAGAGAGCTCCATCCTGCTGCCTTGTTCATTAAAAAAACACACATGAATGTGATCGTATTAGTATAAAAAAATGTATTGTAAATGAACAGATAGCGAATAAGGTGTTGGATGGGGACATTGAAATAGATTAAGGCTAAATGTGAATACTAAATAGTATACGCTACATGTGCATCTCATAAAATTACAATATCATCAAAAAGTTAATTTATTTCAGTAATTCAATTCAAAAAGCGAAACTCATACATTTTATATAGATGCGATACACAAAAGAGTGATATATTTCAAGCATTTCTTTCTTTTAATTTTGATGATTATGGCTTACAGCTAGTAAAAACCCAAAATTCAGTATCTCAGAAATTTAGAATATTACTTAAGACCAATAAAAAAAGGATGTTCTAATACAGAAATTTGGCTTACTGAAAGGTATGTCCATGTACAGTATAGTATGCATTCAATACTTGGTCGGGGCTCCTTTTGCATGAATTACTGCATGAATGCGGCATGGCATGGAGGCGACCAGCCTGTGGCACTACTGAGGTGTTATGGAAGCTCCAGGTTGCTTTGATAGTGACCATCAGCTCGTCTGCATTGTTGGGTCTGGTGTCTCATCTTTCTCTTGACCCCACAGATTCAATATGGGGTTTAGGTCAGGAGAGTTTACTGGCCAATCAAGCACAGTGATACCGTGATCATTAAACCAGATATTGGTACTTTTGGCTTTGTGGGCAGGTGCCAAGTCCTGCTGGAAAATGAAATCAGCATCTCCATAAAGCTGGTCAGCAGAGGAAAGCATGAAGTGCGCTAGAATTTCCTGGTAGAGGGCTGCACTGACTTTGGACTTGATAAAACACGGTGGACCAACACCAGCAGATGACATCATCACGGACTGTGGAACATTTTGCATTTCATATGGAGATCAAAGTCTGAGTCTGGAAGAAGAGTGGAGAGGTACAGAATCCAAGTTGCATGAGGTCCAGTGTGAAGTTTCCACAGTCAGTGATGATTTGGGGAGCTATCAAGTCCAAAGTCAGCGCAGCCAGGGGCGTGGCTTGGCGCATGGCAGAATAGGATGCTCTGACTCTGAGCTCCCGCTCCGGCCGCTTCTTTACACCAATATACCGGCTGCTAAACCCACTCTATTCAGATACAACAGCTCTTTTACAGCCTGGACAACCAGGAAAAAAGGAGTAGATGCAATAATATATGCATCCGAGGGCTGCCGGAATAGGTGGAAACACCTGACTTGGCCCTTGCTGCTATTTCCATCTTTAACCAGCTCCATAACAAACCTAAGGACTCCCTCATTGAACTGGGTCTCATCCACAGATCTCTGGGCCCCAAAAACCCCAACACTGCCTTCCCTAAAGACGTAATATGTTGAATCCATTTCTTTCAAATTAAAGCTGAAATCATGCAGGCTGCACGATCCCAGGACACTATCCTCTTCAATGGCCACCCAGTTATGTTGTTGGCTGACCTGTCTAAACAGACTTTGACCATGAGAAAAGCCCTTAAGCCTCTTACTGACGCACTCCAAGCTGAGAAGATCAAATATAAATGGGGCTTCCCTTTCCAATTGTCAGCCTCCCACAATGGCAAGTCTGCAACCTTCCGCACTCTTGGCTAATTTCTTGGGAACTTTTGAACTGCCTCAAATTAATATCCCTGAGTGGCCCCTGAAACCGGCGACCCCTGAATTGCCCCTCACCACCGGCTGGAAGACCCAGATTTGACCCCCTTCCTTTGGCCTCTTTGTGTGCTTTGCCTTGGGCATAGAGAGTACTCTGCTGACTTTTTTCAGACTACTGAAAATGGTTTGAAACATAGCCTTGTTGAAAAGTTATTGCACTTAACATGTTGTTCTTGTTTTACAGGTTTTAGTTCGCTCATGCATATCTATAGATGTTAACTGTTTATGCCGGTGTTGGGCCAGGGTGGTGGTGGTGTCGGGGGGACCCCGGGGGAATGCCCCCCCCCGCCGTTGGTGGTCCAGGATCATGATACAACAAGGGCAGTCCTGCATGACGGCCGGAGCTGGAGGCTCGGCATGTGTCTCCCACGTTTTCCCCAATTTAGACTTTACTGCCTCTGCTGTGAATTACGCTTTTAGTTTCTTTGTTTTTTATGATCATTGCTACTTTTAAGAATGGTCACTAGAGGGCGCTGCCCCCTTACATTATGCGCTAAAACCCACCACACCATATCTCTGCTGTTTGGCCTATTGCATGTTTTACACTGCCACTCCCAAGACATTACTGCACCAAAATATTCCTCGGTGTCTGAAGGGACAACAAAAGTTAGACAGCAGGCAAATAATTCCCTCTGCACCTGTTCCTTTCTATCTCTTCTTCCTTATCTTTACTTTCCTACATTTATCTTTACCTACTCTTTTTCCCCTTTGTGTTGCTACGATATCTTACATATGGAGACATGGAATTCCAACACCACTCTTTGCCAGCTTTTCCTCCAACTCTGACCCATGGCATTCCCCATAGCTTTGAAAATATCCTCCCTGAACTGCTGTGGTTTTAATACACCAGAAAAGCGCAGTCAGATATTACACCATTTCTACCAATAATGCACCCAGATCCTACTCTTACAAGAGACCAACTTTCGTACGGACTCTATCCCCAACTTTTGAATAAGCATTTTAGCTCCTGGTACTATAGCACGAACCCCATGGGGGTCTCCATCGCTTTCCATGATTCCTTCACGCATGAAGTCTTGGACTCCTATGTAGCGCTATCTTTTTAAAAAAAAAATTACCAGCAAACGATATTCACAATTGCTAATGTTTATCTTCCCAACCAGGACCAACTTGCCTTCCTCTCCTCCGTGACAGCCCAACTGGAGAACTTCAGGACCACTAATCTGATTTTGGGAGTAGACCTGAATACTGCCATAGTCCCTAGGCTGGACTCTTCTATGGGTAAGTCACATATCTCCTCCTCCACCCTAGCCAAAATGCGCTCTGTGTTCACCAGTCTTGCATTGGTGGACATATGGAGGGTACTTCACACCACTGAGAGAGACTATACTTTTTATTCAGCCGCACACAACACATAGATTAGAATAGATTACATTTTTCTCTCACAATCCCTCCTAAACTTTGACCCAAAATGCACTATAGGCCTCAAATTGTGGTCAGATCACTCCCCGGTTCATCTCACCCTGGGTTGGCTACCCAGTTTACCTTGCAGATCAACCTGGCGCCTAAATGATAATTTACTCACAGACCTAGCCTGTACATCTGAGATTTCTAAAGCCATAACAGACTTCACACACACCCATGCGAAAGACACAACCTCTGCAATGACTAAATAAGTCCTCCGTGGAATTATCATACAGCATGGCTCTAGATTGAAACGTGCTCGTACAGACAAAATTAAATGTTTGTTTGCTCTTATTGCCTCCCTAGAAGTGACTCACAAATGTACCCTCAAACCCAAGACCCTGACTGAGTTGTCTAATGTGCGTTAGGACCTTTTGCGACTTTTGGCAGAATGACCGTTAAATGCCAGGGATAGAGCGAGACACATACATTACAGCCAAACTAATAAATGCGGAAGACACCTAGCCAGAGTTATACACCCAAGAAAACGCAAACAAAGCATCCCCCACATAATAACCTCAACCAACCAAAAACTGCTCAAGATTTCAGACATAGCGTTGAAATTTATATCCTACTACTCCTCTTTGTATAACCTTCAATCCAGGCCACACAGGAACACATCCCACCAGACCCCTCCTCAAACGATGGCCGACTACATTAGGAACATGGCTCTTCCCACATTGTCCAGGGAAGCAACCGAAGAATTAGAATCCCCCCTCACCACATCCGACTTCCTATGCACGATAAAAGGCCTCAAAAATGGAAAGGGCCCTGGCCCTGACAGGTACACACCATATTTTTACAAGACCTTTGCTCCTTTTTGTTAGCCCCCATCATGGCACGGGCTTTTGAAGAGGTAGACGAATCACACCCCATTCCTCCTCAGCTGCTGTTAGCTCAAATAGTGGTCCTTCCAAAACCTGGGAGGGACCCTACAAGCTGCAGTAACTTTAGACCCATATTGTTACTGAATGTGGATCTTAAACTATTTCCTAAGATCATAGCCACACGCCTCGCTCCTATCTTACAAGATTTGATTCATAGTGATCAGGTTGGGTTTATCCCTGATCATGAGGCCAGGGATAATACAACTAAAACGTTACATCTGATCTCGTTTGCAAAACAGAAGTACATCCCCGCCTGCTTTCTGACTTGTGATGCCGAAAAAGCCTTCAATAGGGTCAGCTTCTGTACAGGCCAATGGGGTACAATCAGATAAGTTCAAAATTAATAATGGAACAAGGCAGGGGTGCCCCCTATCCCCCTTGTTATTTGCTATTACAATCGAAAATCTAGCACAAGCAATCCGCAACAATGACACCATCCATGGGATTCATACACCCTCAACCCACTCCAAACTATCATTATATGCAGACGACCTTCTCCTATATGTCACCCGACCCCATATAAGCATCCCTTCATTCCTCAATGAAATGGATCGGTTCGGACTACATAGCAACTTCAAACTAAACAAACAAAACTGAAGCACTAAACATCTCCCTGGTCACCCACATCCAAAACACACTACAAATTAATTTTCCGTTCCATTGGCAGCCAAAGTCCATCAAATATTTAGGAACAGAAATACCCCGTCATTTTAAAGAGATCTATTCCCTCAACTACAGCCCACTCCTGACAAAAATCAGACGCTCCCTAGAATCCTGGCATCAATTAAAAATTCCCTGGTTTGGAAGGATGAATGTCCTTAAAATGGATATATTGCCTACACTTCTTTACCTGTTTCAGGCCCTCCCCATTACCCTACTGGCTGCCTTCTTCTGCACCATTAAAACACTAGCTATGAGATTCTTATGGCAACATCACCCTTCCAGACTCAAACATAAAATTCTTTGCTCCCCCAAGATGAGCGGAGGAGTGGGCCTCCCAGATTTCGAGATCTACCACACCTCAGCGATCCATTCTAGAACACTGGAATGGTTTCCGAGGCCCTTGATCAAACTCTCCACAAAAATTGAACAGGATATGACCCCATATGATCTATGATCCTTATTCTGGGGCTACGGTGCTCTATACTGATCTCTATTTACAATGTCTCCCCTGACCTTGGTAGCGTTATCCCTTTGGTACCAACGAAGGACCACGTACGCCCTATCCACCAAACCCAGCCTACTCACACCTGCTTTGACAATCCTGTGCTAGCAGACAGTAAAGCATTCTAGAACATGGTTTCTAAACCAGGGTTCCATGGAACCCTTGGGTTCCTCTAGAGGTTGCTAGGGGTTCCTTGAGCAATGAGCAATCTCTACCTCTCAGATAAGTTCCCTCTGACACCATTGATCTTTTTATCTATCTGTAAGGGGGTAATTCTTCCCATTGACCACAAGTATAAGGAGCATTCTTCACACTGAATATCACACTAATGTATCATGAGTTGTAGATATGGTCATTTTTAGCAGGGGTTCCCTGAGACCAAAAAATTATTTCAAGGGTTCCTCTGTGTTGAAAAGGTTGAGAAAGCCTACTCTAGAGATATCACTCATATGAGAGATCCTCTTGGCACAATGCGCGCTTGTTCATCCACTTAGGATCGGGATATTTTCTGCCCCCCGAGAATCACCGAGACCCACCACCTGACTGGCTAACCAAATTGTCCCTGACGAAATATTGCACCACTCTACACCGCTCTGGACAAATCCATAGAACTCTAACAGCATTTGAGGAACTGTGTAGTCTCTCTCTGTCACCCAGACACACATTGTCTATGATCCACAAGACAATCTTAGCTCATGCAAACAATGCCTTACCCACTTTCACGCGCATCCGGGCTAGGGACCTGGGAGTGGAGATTGCCCGGGCAGATTGGCAAACGTCATTCCTTTTTACCCACACATCTTCTATCTCTGGCTTTACTCAAGAAAAAAATTACAAGCTGCTGTAACGGTGGTACAGAGACCCAGTCACCATCAACAAAATCTTCCCGGGAACCACGGACTCCTGCTGGCGCTGTCACGGGGGAAGAGGAACGTATTTGCATATATGGTGGGAATGCCCCAAATCCATTCTTTTTGGAAATAAATTTTCACAATTTACAATGAGACATATGATGATTCCCTGACCCCAACCCCCGCATATTGCTCTGTTATCCATACTCCCAGGATCTGTTAAACATCATAAATCGAACCTCCTCAGGTTTTTGCAGAAAAACAGCCCCAAAGCATGATGTTTCCACCCCCATGCTTCACAGTAGGTATGGTGTTCTTTGGATGCAACTCAGCATTCTTTCTCCTCCAAACACGACAAGTTGAGTTTTTACCAAAACGTTCTATTTTGGTTTCATCTGACCATATGACATTCTCCCAATCATTTTCTGGATCATCCAAATGCTCTCTAGAAAACTTCAGACGGGCCCAAACATTTACTGGCTTAAGCAGGGGGACACGTCTGTCACTGCAGGATTTGAGCCCCTGGCGGCGTAGTGTGTTACTGATGGTAACCTTTGTTACTTTGGTCCCAGCTCTCTGCAGGTCATTCACTAGGTCTCCCCGTGTGGTTCTGGGATTTTTGCTCACCGTTCTTGTGATCATTTTGACCCCATGGGGTGAGATCTTGCGTGGAGCCCCAGATCGAGGGAGATTATCAGTGGTCTTGTATGTCTTCCATTTTCTAATAATTGCTCCCACAGTTGGTTTATTCACACCAAGCTGCTTACCTATTGCAGATTCAGTCTTCCCAGCCTGGTGCAGGTCTACAATTTTGTTTCTGGTGTCCCTTGACAGCTCTTTGGTCTTGGCCATAGTGGAGTTTGACTGTTTGAGGTTGTGGACAGGTGTCTTTTATACTGATAACGAGTTCAAACAGGTGCCATTAATACAGGTAACGAGTGGAGGACAGAGGAGCCTCTTAAAGAAGAAGTTACAGGTCTGTGAGAGCCAGAAATCTTGTTTTTTTGTAGGTGACCAAATACTTATTTTCCACCATAATTTGCAAATAAATTCTTTAATAATCAGACAATGTGATTTTCTGGATTTTTTTTTCTCATTCTGTCTCTCATAGTTGAAGTGTACCTATGATGAAAATTACAGGCCTCTCTCATCTTTTTAAGTGGGGGAACTTGCACAATTGGTGGCTGACTAAATACTTTTTTGCCCCACTGTTTATTCAACCAAAGTCAGAGTAGCTCTCTACCAGGAAATTCTAGAGCACTTCATGCTTCCCTCTGCTGACCAGCTTTATGGAGATACAGAGTTCATTTTCCAGCAGGACTGGGCACCTGCCCACACTGCCAAAAGTACCAATACTTGGTTTAATGTCCATTATATCACTGTGCTTGATTGGCAAACTCGCCTGACTTAAACCCCATAGATAATCTGTGGGGTATCGTCAAGAGGAAGATGAGAGACACCAGACCCAACAATGCATATGAGCTTAAAGTCGCTATTAAAGCAACCTGGGCTTCTGTAACACCTCAGTGCCACAGGCTGATCGCCTCCATGCCACGTCACATTGATGCAGTAATTCATGTAAAAGGAGCCCTGACCAAGTACTGCGTGCATACTATACTGTACATGGACATACTTTTCAGTAAGCCAACAGTTCTGTATTAAAAATCCTTTTTTTTATTGGTCTGATGTAATATTATAATTTTCTGAGATACTGAATTTCGGGTTTTAACTAGCTGTAGGCCATAATCATCAAAACTAAAAAAGAAATGCTTGAACTATATCACTGTGTGTATCGCATCTATATAAAATATAGGAGTTTCACTTTTTTAATTGAATTACTGAAATAAATTAACTTTTTAATGATATTCTAATTTTATGAGATGCATCTGTATATGAGCCTTTAGGCCTCATGCACACTGGACGTTTTTACAGCTGCTCCTATGGGCGACAGGCGTTTTTTTTTACAGCTTAAAAATGCCTCTCCATGTTATTCTGTGTCCATGCACACATAGACTTTTAGTAGCTGTTTGTGGCATAGGCGTTTTCAAGCTGCAAAAAAAAAAAAAAAAACCCTAGGGATTTTTAAGCTGTAGTAATTGGAATTGGATTTACTGCACCTGTCAGTGCAGTAAATAGTTTGATTGAGCCAGCTTGGCTCAAACAAACTATTTAAAGGGACATTAAACATGTCCGTCTATGACTTAAACCCCACTAATCTTTCCGGATGTGATCAGTTCTGCGGAGTGCGGTAAAATTCATCTACAATAAAGGCCAGTACTGAGTCATATGAAATAAAAAAAGGAAGCTTGTTCACTCATGTTCCTTTACGTCTGTAAAACAATCTGCTATTTTCTTTAAAATATTGTGTTCTTTGTTGCATATCAGAACTGCTGAGCTCCTGTAGCCCCTTCCTGTCTACATACTGTACATTCTAGCAACTACTGAACTACTCTTTTCAGGGTGGGTTTCCTGATGGAGACAGCAGTGGACCATGTCTGTACAATGTATGTCAGTCTGGTTGTTTGTCTTCATTGGGAGAAGATGTGGCAGTGTAACACCATATAAATCAAGTGCACTAGACCTTTCATGATGGAATCACCAGGTGTTATTTTAAGGAAATCTGCAAGTTTATGTTGTAATTACATTAGTAAGTTAAAGCTTATTAAAGATTTAGGTGGTTTCAGGGGATAAGCCAGAGAAGATCTGCTCAGAGACCTGGCACACTTAGCAAGATGCGGCATGGTCAGGCCTGGTGTGCGAACATTCGTTTGCCGCGCACTGATGCACACCACGATCTTGGCACCCTCTGGCCTTTATAAGGAGGACAGATGCTCATAGACTTTGCTGACTGGTCTTCAGCTCCGTTACCCGTGTTTTCTGTTTGCTTATACTTCTGGTTACCGACGGCTAGCTTCTGAATTACCCGTGCTCTCTTCTGGCTCTGACCTCGGCTTGCTTCATGGATCTGCCCCTGTGTGCTTCCTGTATATGACCGCGGCTAGCGCCTGACTACGCTCCTGGTCTCTCCTTTGCTGACTTCAGTGTTCTGACCCTAGCACTTGTTCCTGACTTGCCCTGCCTGCTGTGACCTGCTTGCTGTAATCTGCCCTCTGCTGTGCCTCACTGCATAATCCTATATTCATCTGAAGGACCAGCTTCCCTCATCATCTAGTTTCCATCTGCAGAGGTCCCACCCCTACAGGACTACTTGCCTTCAGTCCAGCTGGCAATCCCTGCTTCTTTGGGCTCAGCATCCCCTGTTACCATCCTCAGGGGTGTGGAGCGCTTAGCCGCAAGAAGAGCTCTCTTGTCATTTTGGCCTCAAGACCAGGTACGTGACAGTAGGTTTACAGCTACTTTAATCTAATATTACATTTTGGTTTAAAACCTGAAAGCACTGAGGCTGAGTTTGCAGGTGTGTTTAGCCACAGTGCGAAACCCAGCGACAGGAGTCCCTGATTCCTGCTGCTGACTTTGACAGTTGTGAATATCCAGCCGCGATCACTGCAGATGATCACTGGCTGTACAAACAGGCATGAATAGCTATGGCTGCCTGTCATTACAGTGTACAGGCTTTGCGGCCGCTGCTATCCACATGCAGCTGCCAAACCCAGCAGCAGAAATAAGAAGATTACCGCTGGGATTTGCACCATGGCAAAACGCCTATGCAAATGTAGCCTTAGTGTTATGAAATATGCAGTAACAGAGGAAATCATGAATGGGGTAAAGCCATTTTAGGGCTCATGCATGTAGGCAGTTTGGCTCGTACATACGGCCTTAAAAGCAAGTACTGATCAGAATGGATTGCAGTGCCTGAGAAATAAGAGAAGCTACCGGTAGCATGTGATTCAATTTGCCATTAGCCACAGAAGACTAAAATCTTTTTTGGCTGAAGGTGTTCTTTAATTTAGCAAACACATGGCTGGCTGTTGGGTTATACATTCATTTAGTACTTACGCCATCCAGCATTGTTGACCAGACAGTCTATTTGTCCAAAAGTTTTTACAGCTACTTCAATCAGCCTCTGTGTTAAATGAAATCTGGTGGTTAATTATATTTATTATTATTATTATTGTTTTTTTTTTTTAACCTTTACATCAATATTTCTTTACTCAAGCAGATGAGTTAAATAAAAGTTAGCAAAGTGTTAACATGATCATGAGAAGCTGCTAACACTTTGTGTATGCTAATACCTGGTTGCAAGGTGTTTCCATCATGTGCACCTGTTACGATCTGTGAAATTCTCTATTCACTATTGAAATTCACACATTTTTGGTGCCCAATTAAAAAAAGTTTTGCTATGTTTAATGTAGATATGAATAAAAGAACAAATCCGCGCTCAGGAGAGGAGTATAATGGTGTATATAAACAGTGTATAGATCTATAAAATGTAAATATATAAATATATAAGTGTATATGGTGTGTATATAAGGCTGCTGCCCTTCCCGTAGCACCTCAAATAAAGTGCCTGGAGTAAGAGATAAGAAAGGAAAGGGATGGCGCTGCCCAAGTGATAAATATAAACTGAAAAAATAATGGGTGCAAGCAATGGTATTTGCAAAACAAATAAGTTGGATATGTGCTGTGTGTAAACACCAAGTGCTCCCTATATAAAGTGCTAATTACATATTCATATAATTCATAAAATCTCAAAACCATTTGTATATATTTAAACCTTAACGTGCATGTGTGTTCTCCTTTAAGAGAATAGTATGTGAAAACCAAAATATATCAAACATTCATATAGTCCATATATGTCTGTAGTCCATTCAATAATGAGAAAATTGTAATATCGCAGTATCCAGATATGTTCCCCGCAGCGCCGGAGATATTACTACAGTTCAGTAAGGATCCCTTAATCCACAGTGGAAAGAAATCGCCAGATGACTGGTGCAAAACAGACCTTAAAACCTGTGCAGGGTTGTGACCATCACTCAGGCTCCCCACTTACCAGATGGTGGCACTTGCTCCAAGGAGAGAGAGAGGGGGGACCTCTGAATAGACCTGCTGCCAGCCTGGATCCCCACAGTGTGCAGGATTGAGGAAAAATGGGAAAAAAACTCGTAGTGTAATTCCGTAAATAAGGGAGATTTTATTAAATGATAGGAAAAAGGGGAGACTGTTTGAATTCCCCCCTTTTCCTTATGGGACAGCGGCAGGAAAGGCAGTACCAAGTCCCCCCTGGGAGCGTTAAGTGGCTCTGTGAGGAGAACTCTTGATAGTCACATGGCCTGGGTGAGGGAAACAGGTGTCCTTTGCCAGGTCACGTTTTTCAGTAACCGTAAAACGTGACAGAAACCCCTCTGGGGGACTATATAAAGGGGTTCTGTTGAAGCGGGCTCAGTCGCCTCAGAAGACGGGACTGTGGTGCTCTAGGAGTCTACTCTACTGGGCAAGTAGTGTCTTCTGTGGCAAGAAGAGGAGCCTGCTGCGGTGCCTGATAGAGAGGGCAGGTGAAGACGGTGGAGAAGAATGGGCTTGGCGGTGCCTTGACATATCCAGGACGTCGGGTCAGGAGGTTCCGGTGGGAGCTACATCAGCCGCCGCTTCAGGAGTAGCAGTGGCCGAAGAGAAAAGGACGATTGAAGAGGATTCCGTCTGGGAGCCCATGCTGCCATCATCGCCACCACAGCCGGAAGAGGATGAGGCAGAGCCGCCTGACGAGGATCTATGTTAGCAGAGAGGCAGCGTCACCTCCGGCTCAATGAGTGGGCCAACGAAGAGGAGGCGCTTTCCGCGCCAAAGGCACTCCCCTTGCCCACCTCAGCCAGCAAGGGAGAGAAGCACTGGGCAGTCTTCGGCTCTCAGGCGCGGCCTTATTAGAGGCAGGACCGGGGGTTCAGTAGGTGGAAGAGCCGGCGCATCGCGGCCGCCTACAAGGCAGCCTGAAGAGGCCTCCCCTCAGCAAAGATATTGCCAGCGGGAATTAGTGGAAGCAGCCCGGTTTCAGCTCCAGCAACTGCACCTCCAGTGGCTCAACCAAACGGAGGGAGTGGGTTTTCCATACCTGTCATCAGTCCCCCTCTTCAGCTTTCTCCTATTCAACAGGGTGCTGGTGAGTCATTGTCAAATGCTTTGCTAATTAATATATCTGATCTTCTTACAAAATTGATAAAGGATATTAGTGTAGTCAGGGCCGGATTAATAGCACCATGAGCCTGGTGCTGAAGATTTTGGTGGGACTTTTTATGGAAATAAATAAAATTAAAAAGCAAACAATTTTTTGTTAAAATAAATGAAATATGCTGCCACAATTTACATATGAATCATGTGTACACTGTATACAGAGCAGGGCTGGGCAGTATTAGTGACTCACTTACACCATTGGGCTGGGCCTATCTTAAGGAAAGGGCCTGGAGCTGCAGCTCCAATAGCCCCTATGTTAATCTGGCCCTGAGTGTAGTTAATCAACAGTCACAAGTTATAATTTTCAAATAGCCAGGACTCAGAATATTCCTGAGACTTGTCTAAAAGAATCTATTTCTAGTGAATTATCTCCCTTAGGTTATCACTTCTCTTGGCACGGTGAGTTCATGGATTGATTTTAACTTTGCTTCCGTCAGCCAAATAATTTTTAATCTAAATCAGATACAAGAGATGACAAATCAGAGGATGACAGAAAAAGACCTGTTACTAGATCTTTTAACAATTGGTTGCAGGCTTTTTTAATTTTTTCTGGAGTTTTTTGCGAGAAATTTCCAGAAAAAAGTGTTGGTCTTTTTCAACACATATATATCATTCTTGAGGCTTTTAAGAATTTCAGAGGAAATGAAAAAGGATTAGGCGCTGATCATATATTGTGAATTGTGGACACACAGGGGACTGAGTGACTTGCTGCAGGTACCTTGCAGCCTAGGTTCAGCTCCGGGGTGGGAGTGTGGGAGTACAAAAAATAAAAGGAAATTTGAACCCAAGGGCACTTGTGTGCAGTGTTGCCCACTGTCACACAAAGTAAAAAACAGCAATATTGTCTGAAATTGGTAAAAAACAGGACCAGCCTGGGTTACTATAAAAAAGTAGAAAGTTTATTGAAGTTTATGTTTCGCGACACCGCTTAATCATGTCACCTCTGATCGGAGGTGACATGATGAAGCGGTGTCGCGAAACATGTCGTCATGCTGACGGGACCACTATCCAGCACCTACATTGCAGACACCAGGAGCGAACGTACCGGTGAGAGCTCTTGCTGCGGCCCCCCCTCCCTTGGTCTCTGCATACTAGTGAGGCAGACGTCACCTCCATTGCACAGCCCACATCATCTCCAGTGGTTCTGTGAGGACACTGTGGCTCGATCTCCTTCTGGATCACGCATCACTATAGCCCAGGGAAACCTCCGGTTCCACCAGGGAGGACTGTCAACCAGCCTGTATAGCAACGAGCATCCCGGCTCCTTCCCAAGCCTGCCATGGTTTTATATGTAAGTCTTCAATAAACGTTCTACTTTTTTATAGTAACCCAGGCTGGTCCTGTTTTTTACCAATTTCAACAAAGACAATATTGCTGTTTTTTACTTTGGTGTTAAAAACTGACAGTGGGCAACACTGCACACAAGCGCCCTTGGGTTCAAATTTCCTTTTAAGAATTTCAGAGGTACTGCTTGGTATAATTATGACAAGGCTTTCATCAGAAACTTTGTTCATCCTGCGCTGAAATGGGGAGTCAGTGATGTTGGCCTTTGGCTCAATCTTTTTCTCCTCCAGAAGCCAAATTACAGTTGTGCTCATAAGTTTACATACCCTGGCAGAATTTATGATTTCCTGGCCATTTTTCAGAGAATATGAATGAGAAAACAAAAACTTTTCTTTCACTCAATGGTTAGTGTTTGGCTGAAGCCATTTATTATCAATCAACTGTGTTACTCTTTTTAAATCATAATGACAACAGAAACTACCCAAATGACCCTGATCAAAAGTTTACATACCCCAGTTCTTAATACCGTGTATTGCCCCCTTTAACATCAATGACAGCTTGAAGTCTTTTGTGGTATTTGTGGATGAGGCTCTTTATCTTCTCAGATGGTAAAGCTGCTCATTCCTCTTGGCAAAAAGCTTCCAGTTCCTGGAAATTCTTGGGCTGTCTTGCATGAACTGCATGTTTGAGATCTCCCCAGAGTGGCTCAATGATATTGAGGTCAGGAGACTGAGATGGCCACTCCAGAACCTTCATTTTATTCTGCTGTAGCCAATGACAGGTCGACTTGGCCTGGTGTTTTGGATCATTGTCATGTTGGAATGTCCAAGTACGTCCCATGCGCAGCTTCCTGGCTGATGAATGCAAATTTTCCTCCATTATTTTTTGATAACATACTGCATTCATCTTGCCATAATTTTTGACCAAATTTCCTGTGCCTTTGTAGCTCACACATCCTCAAAACATCAGCGATTCACCTCTGTGTTTCACAGGCCTTGTTGACTCCTTTCTAAATGTAGCGTTTATGGTTGTGGCCAAAAAGCTCAATTTTGGTTTCATCACTCCAAATTACTTTGTGCCAGAAGGTTTGAGGCTTGTCTCTGTGCTGTTTGACGTATTGTAAGCGGGATACTTTGTGACATTTGCGTAGTAATGGCTTTCTTCTGGCGACTCGACCATGCAGCCCATCTTTCTTCAAGTGCCTCCTTATTGTGCATCTTGAAACAGCCATACCACATGTTTACAGAGAGTCCTGTATTTCACCTGAAGTTATTTGTGGGTTTTTCTTTGCATCCTGAATAATTTTCCTGGCAGTTGTGGCTGAAATTTTAGTTGGTCTACCTGACTGTGGTTTGGTTTCAACAGAACCCCTAATTTTCTACTTCTTGATTAGAGTCTGAACACTGCTGATTGGCATTCTCAATTCCTTGGATATCTTTTTATATCCTGTTCCTGTTTTATACAGTTCAACTACCTTTTCCAGCAGATCCTTAGACAATTATTTTGCTTTCCCCATGACTTAGAATCCAGAAACGTTAGTGCAGCACTGGATTAAAGATGCAAGGGTCTGTCAGGAGTCCAGAAACTCATTGATATTTTATACACACACATTAATTACAAGCAAATAGATCACAGGTGAGGATGGTTACCTTTAATACCCATTCAAACCCCTTTGGTCAACTTGTGTGCATGTTATCAGGCCAAAATCACCAGGGTATGTAAACTTTTGATCAGGGTCATTTGGGTAGTTTCTGTTGTCATTATGATTTAAAAAGAGTAACACAGTTGACTGATAATAAATGGCTTTAGCCAAACACTAACCATGAGTGAAAGAAATGTTTTGTGTTATCATCCATATTCTCTGAAAAAGTGCTAAGAAATCATACATTTTGCCAGGGTATGTAAACTTATGAGCACAACTGTATACAAAGCAAACCCCAAACAGCCACAATCAGTCGATCACAAATGCCTATAAGAAAGGAGTTTGCTTCAACTTTAATGACGGCCAGTGCAAACGGCCTCATTCCTGTAGATATAGGCACGAATGTGCCTTTTGTACAGGAGCGCACCCAATATCTAAGTCAGGGGTAGGCAACCTGCGGCCCTCCAGCTGTTGTAGAACTACATTTCCCATGAGGCATTGCAAGGCTGACGGGCACAATTACTCCCAGAGGCATGATGGGACTTGTAGTTTTGCAGCAGCTGGAGGGCCGCAGGCTGCCTACCCTTGATCTAAGTGCTTCAAAAAAAAAGGTCAGCAGCTAACCAACAGCAAGGGACCATTGAAAAAAGTTTCAACCCCAGTGAGATGGCAAGACGTGCTTCCGTGGCTCAAGGTGTAACCAAACAGGTTGACGGCCCAGTTGTTAATTGAAGGTTTTAGGGAGGTTTTTTGTTACCTAATTTTTCTGGTCCAGGCTGTACTTTGGGAAACAATTTATGGTCAGTAGATAGTTTAGCTGAGGTAGTTTTAGAAAAAAATAATAAAGAATTTAGAAAAGGCAGAATGGAGGGTCCTTTTAATTCCCCACCATTTATACATTTTAGGATTTCCCCTTTAGGCATTGTACCAAAAAAAGAAAAAAATTCATTTAGATTAATCCACCATCTCTCTTTTCCAAGAGGTGCATCCCTTAATGATCAAATTGATGAAGAATTAGCTTCTGTTAATTATACTTCTTTTGAAGACGCACTGATTAAATTGATACAGTTGGGATTAGGGGCCCTTTTAGCAAAGGCCGACATTAAATCGGCTTTTCGCCTTCTTCCTATCAATCCTCCCTGCTTTAATTCTTTAGGTTTTTTTCTTTCAAGGGAATTTTTCTTCGATAAATGTCTTCCAATAGGGTGCCCTCTGTCTTGTTTTTATTTTGAGTCTTTTTCCTCCTTTTAAAACGGGTCGTCATTGAGGCATCTGGGTCTAAATTTAATATCCATTATTTAGATGATTTTTTATTTTTAGGTCCGGCTGAATCTTCTGATTGCTCCTTGTTATTAGAAACATTTTTTCATATAGGTTATCAGTTTGGTATCCCTTTGGCTTTTGAGAAGACTGTCTGGCCGTCAACCTATCTGGAATTTTTAGGTATCACGATTGATACTAGGTTAATGGAGTTTAGGTTACCGGTTGAAAAAATAAGCAAGATTAGGTCATTGTTATTGGTTATGATTCGCAAAAAAACTGTGTGTTTGAAAGAAATGCAGTCGCTTTTAGGTCTTCTGGCATTTGCCTCAAGGATTATGCCTGTTGGCAAGATTTTCTCTAGGAGGTTATACTTGGCAATATCGGGACTAAAGTCCCCTTTTTCTCATGTCAGAGTTATGCATGACATGAGAGAAGATCTATTAGTATGGCTGCAATTTCTTACACATTTTAATGGCAAGGCCGTTTGGCAGGAAGAATTTATTTTGGATAAGGATTTCTCTCTTTTGACTGCCGGATCTTGTGGTTTTTCAGCGGTCTGGCAAACCCATTGGTGTGCTGATCGCTGGGGGGGTTGGCTGGCAGAGGAAAGGTTATTTTAAAAATATAGTTTTACTTGAATTATTTCCTATTATTGTAGCTTTAGAAATTTGGGGACAGAACTTTAAGAATAAGATAATATTGGTTAGAACAGATAATAAAGGTGCTTCTTAGCAACATGATTTTTAAATGTCTTAGCTTCAATATTTGGTTAAAGGCAATTCATGTGGCGATGAAGAACAATGAAGTTACAGATGTATTATCTCTCCTGTAGATGGAGTGTTTCTTCCAGCTATTTTCCTGATGCGGACCAGGTGGGGATGGCATGTCCAACCTCTTTATGGGACCTTCTTTAGGGTCAACAACTGATTGTATGAACTCGGTAGCACCTTCAACTTGGCCTGGATATCAATCAGCCTGGTTACTTTGGACTTTTTCCTGAATTCTCTTAAATGAGCCCAGTATTTATTTTTCCGAGGCCTAGTTCTGTTATTTCTGGATTTTTTATTTAAGCGTCAATATTCATGGGCGCGTGTGCAGAAGACCCTATCGGGTGTTTCATTTTTTCTAAAATTACATAATTTAACTTCTTGTTTACAATTTTTTTCGGTCAAATTGGTTTTAAAAAGAATACAAGAAAGTTTTTTTGGGTCGATCAAAAATGGACCAAATGGGAAAAGGTCAATGGTTTTACGCTTGTAATGGCTCCTCCATTTGCCCAGTACAATTATTAAAGGATTATTTACAATACAGGCCTCGGGCTAGTTCAAATTAGTCCCATTACTACATATCAATTTGTCAGTGTTTTTAATAAGTGTTTGAAAAGTTTAAATTTGAACAATTCTCATTTCACATCTCATTCTTTTCGAATCGGGGCAGCCACTGAAGCGTCAAGATTAGGTCTGGAAGAGAACATCATTAAAAAAGTGGGTAGATGGAAGTCTAGTATTTATTTATTGTATATACGGCCTAATTGTTCTGTTTGATTCCTTACAGGTAAACCCCGGGTTGTATGGATCATTGGACAGTTGTACATCTTTTGGGCACAGCACAGAGCTAAGAACAGGGTTTATTCTGAAAATTTGGGTTTGGATTCACTTAACCACTTGCCGACCACCCGCCTCAGCGTGACGGCGGCAAGATGGCTAGCTATCGCAAAATGCCTATCACAGGGCGGCGGCCGCGATAACTAGTATGGAGCGCACGCGCGCTGCCGGAGGTGCGGCACTCACTGTATTGGGGGGCCAGGGAGCGGGCAGGACGGACTCGATCACCGCCGGCTACCCGTGATGCCCCCCCCCGCAGTGAAAGAACGGAGGTCTGTGTAAGTAAAAACAGATCTCCGTTCTGTTAGAGGGGGAAGGGCTGTGATTACAGGCTTCCTGTATATGGAAGCCGTGATCACTGCCTTCCCCCAGCCAGGCCAGCCCACATACAGTTAGAACATGCCCAGGAAACAGTTAACCCTTAGAGCGCCCCCTCCAAGTGAACCCCTTCACTGCCAGTGGCATTTACACAGTAATCAGTGCATTTTTATAGCACTGATCGCTGTATAAATGCCAATGGTCCCAAAAAAGTGTCAAAATGGTCCGACATGTCCGCTGCAATATTGCAGTACCGCTAAAAATCGCAGATCGGAAAGGAACCCCAGAAAGGAATTCTCATCATCCGTAAACACGGCAACTTTTGCGCAAACCAATCAATAAACGGCGATTGTGATTTTTTTTTAGCAAAAATATGAGGAAGAATATAAATCGGCAAAAACTGATGGAAAAAAAAAATTTTTATATATTTTTTTTATTTATATTTTAGCAAAAAGTAAGAAATTCGTTTTTTTTTAAAAAATTGTCGCTCTTCTTTTGTTTATAGTGGCGATCAGAAATGATGCAGAGGTGATCAAATATCACCAAAAAATAGATCTACTTGTGGGAAAAAAAGGACGCAAATTTTGTTTGGGTACAACGTTGCACGACCGCGCAATTGTCAGTTAAAACAATGCTGTGCCGAATCGCAAAAAGTGCTCTGGTCCTAAAGTGGGAAATCCTTCCAGGGCTGAAGTGGTTAAATTAACAGTTTTTTTGGGGTGGCAAAGAGAGGAATGGTGTAGTCTGACTTATTTGTTGAAATGTGCAGACTTCACCAGCAGTTTCCTTCTCCAGATATCTTAATCGTTCATTTGGGAGGGAATGATATTGGGCACAAGAAAACATTAGATCTTATCTTTAAGATATGGGACGATCTCTATAGGCTTCAGCTTTCTTTGCCCAATACCATAATAGATTTTTCCGAAGTGATTCAACGGCGAAAGTAGCTTTACTTCCTTTCGTTGCGCCCTTTGGAAAAAATAAGAAAAAGACTAAATAGAGCAGTTGCTAAGTACTTACAGGTCCTAGACATATTATCATTTAGGCATGTAGAATTAGAAGATGGTATTGAGGGTCTTTATAGAAATGATGGTGTCCATCTATCTGAGATTGGAACAGATATTTTCAACGCAGACTTAAATTCTTGTATTGAAATGGCCACGGTATGAGGGTTTTGTGACTGGTGGATTTAATCCACCTGTCTTTTGGGAATCTTTTTGATATTTGGATGTATTTATACAGTCTGCGCCGTAGTAGCTAGGTTGTTTTATGTGTTTTTTGTCTTTGATGTGATTAAATTATTTATTAATTTAAACCAATAATAAACAGCTGCGGCCTTATTTATTCCAATTGAGTGGTCTGCATATTAATTTTTGATTAATTATTAAATGTTTACTTAGCATAAATGGTTCCTACCTGCTGTCCCAGGATAGGAAAAGGGGGAGACTGTTTCAATTCCCTCCTTTTCTTCATGGGACAGCGGCAGGAAAGGAAGTTTCAAGTCCCCCCTGGGAGCGCTAAATGGCTCTGTGAGGAGACCTCTGGATACTCACGTTGCCTGGGTGAGGGAAACAGGTGTCCTTTGCCAGCTCCCGTTTTTCAGTAACTTTAAAATGTGACAGAAGCCCCCTTTGGGGGACTATATAAAGGGGTTCCATTGAAAAGGGCTCAGTCGCCTCAGAAGATGGGACTGTGGTGCCCCCCCGTTTTTTTTTGTCGCGGCTGTTATGTGGTGGTGTCACCTTTGCGGTCTGCAAAGGGGGAAAAGTATTATATTAAAGTTATTAAAGTGATTTAGTTAATATAATAAATTTGAGTATTATGAAAGTTTTATGTGGATCGTTGTTGGGAATCTTTTCGATATTTGAATGCATTTATACAACCTGAGCCGTAGTGGCTAGGTTGTTTCATGTGTTTTTTGTGAATTTATCTTCGATGTGATTAAATTATTTATTAATTTAAACCAATAATAAACAGCCGTGGCCTTATTTATTCCAATTGAGTTGTCTGCGTATTAATTTTTGATTACTTATTAAATGTTTATTTAGAATAAATGGTTCCTGCCTGCTGTCCTATTAAAATGTATTTAAAATCCGCCAGAAATTGCACTTGTAAGTAGTGCTGCAAAATAAACCACAGTCCAATATAATGCATGCATTCCACAACTCCGATATTAGGAAACCAGAAGTATAATTCCGGAAGTGACGTAGTCACGCACCAAGCTCAACCGAGGCGGAGCTCGGTGCATGGCTACATCACTTCCGGAATTGCACTTCCGGTTTCCTAATATCAGCATTGAGGAACGCACGCCGTATATCGGTCTGTTTTGCACTAGTCTGTTTATTTCCACAGTGGATTAAGGGATCCTTACTGAACTGTAATATCTCCGGCGCTGCGGGGAACATATCTGGATACTGCCATATTACAATTTTCTCATTAATGAATGGACTATAGATGTATATGGACTATATGAATGTTGTATGTATTTTGGTTTTTACATACTATTCTCTTAAAGGAGAACACACATGCACTTTTTTGGTTGAACTGGATGGACTTGTGTCTTTTTTCAACCTGACTAACTATGTAACTATGTAACTTTAAGGTTTAAACATATACATATGGTTTTGAGATATTTTAGGAATTATATGAATATGTAATTAGCGCTTTACACTTTATATACAGAGCACTTGGTTTTTACACACAGCACTTTATTTTTGCACATGTAGAACTTATTTATTTTTGCAAATACCATTGATTGCACCCATTGTTATCTTTTCAGTCTATCACTTAGGCAGCGCCATCCCTTTACTTTTTTATATCTATTTTAATGTAGATAATGCCTGTTTTCAGCAATACTGCCAGACTAAAAAATGTCATGCAAAAAAAGTAGAGAATAATTTATATAAATATATAACTGTATTAAAGGACCACTTCCAGTCATCATTAACAATTTGGCCTCGGGATGCATATAGGTAGCATAGTCTACCTGGTCAAAGCTTAAAGTGGAACTTCATCTAAAAAAGAAATCCGGCTGCCCCCCCCCCCAATCATGTTTGGTTTATGTAATGTTTTTTGGGGGGATAGGTACCCGCTCCCCACTTCGCCTCACCTTATTCACCTACAAGGTGTGTCTATTAAATAAAAGACTGATTAAATAACTCACCTTTATTTATATGTATTACAAATTGAATGCTTGTCCCCTTCAATATATTCCCATTTGCACTAATACATTGCTGCAGTCTTGTTTTCCACTGGTCGAAGGCATGGAAACAATCAATTTTTGTCAGCTGTTTCAACACATCCACCGTTTTCTTCTTTACAGCATCAACTGACTCAAAATGTGTCCCTTTAAGCACTGATTTAACTTTTGGGAAAAGATAACAGTCGCATGGTGCTAAATTGGGCGAATATGGAGGATGTTCAAGTGTAGTAATGTGTTTGTCTGTCAAAAACTGCTTCACAGAAAGTGCTGTGTGAGCAGGTGCCTTGTCCTGGTGAAGAATGAAACCACTTTCCCACTTTTAAACTTAGCATTTTTTTGGCACACTGCAGAAAACACAACCAAACTAAAAAGCTGCTTGTCATGCAGGTTCAAACATGTTCAAGGTCACCACGCATGCAATTATAACCGGTTCTGACTACTTTGTTTACTAGGTGGGATCACAGTCTCGTTATTAATAATACCTTGTATTACTTTCATAGAATTTGCCCTATACACCTACCATTTTTATAGGATTCAGCTGATTCACCTATCGATTTCAAAAAGGATTCACCCCATTCACCTATCATTTTCATAGGCTTTGCCTTATTCACCTATCATTTTCATAGGATTCGTCCTATTCAGGTATTATTTTCATATGATCCACTTTATTCACATCTCATTTTCTGTCGCCTTATTTACCTATCCTAGCCTAGTTGCAAATAATTTTCCAAGAGGATTTGCCCATCAGCATACAATATACAGTGGGGAAAATTATTATTTGGTCCCTTGCAGATTTTGTAAGTTTGCCTAGTTACAAAGAAATGAAGAGTCACTCATTTTTATTATAGGTGTATTTTAAATGATAGGGACAGAATATCAACCAAATATTCAGAAAAAACACATGATACAAATGTTATAAATTGATTTTAAGTTCAGTGAGTAAATTAGTATTTGATCCCCAAGCAAAACACGACTTAGCACTTGGTGAAGAAACCCTTGTTGGCAAGCACAGGGGTAAGATGTTTTTTGTAGTTTGTGACCAGGTTTGCACACATCTCAGGAGTAATTTTGGTCCGCTCTTCTTGGTTAGCGCTTGGCAACTCGAATTTTCAGCTCCCTCCATACATTTTCTATAGGATTAAGGTCTGGAGACTGGCTAGGCCACTCCATGACCTTAATGTGCTTCTTCTTGAGCCACTCCTTTGTTGCCTTGGTGGTAGGTTTTGGGTCATTGTCATACTAAAAGACCCATCCATGACCCATCTTCAGTTTTCTGGCTGAGGGAAGAGGGTTCTCATTCAAGATTTTACAATACATGGCCCCATCCACTGGCCCCTCAATGTGGCATAGTCGGTCTGTACCTTTAGCAGAGAAACAGCCCAAAACATAATGTTTTCACCTCCATTGTTGACTGCAGGGATGGTCATAGTCAGCATTTTTCTTCCTCCAAACAGGGCGAGTCCCCCTCCTCAAGAAGGCGCATGTACAGTCTTGTCAATGAACATCTAAATGATTCAGGGAGATTGGGAGAAAGTGCTGTGGTCAGATGAGACCAAAATTTAGCTCATTAACTCGATTCGCCATGTTTGGAGGAAGAAAAATGCTGACTATGACCCTAAGAACACCATCCCTACAGCCAACTTTGCCACATTAAGGGGCCAATGGACTGGGCCATGTATAATAAAATCTTGGATGGGAATCTTCTTCCCTCAGCAAGAACACTGAAGATGGGTAGTGAATGGGTCTTCCAGCATGACAATGACCTAAAACATATCGCCAAGGCAACAAAGGAGTGGTTCAAGAAGAAGCACATTAAGGCCATGGTGACCTTTATCCTATAGACAATTTATGGAGGGAGCTAAAACTTTGAGTTGCCAAGAGACAGCCAAGAAATCTTAAGGATTTAAAGAAAATCTGTAAAGAAGAGTTGACCAAAATCCCTCCTGAGATGTGTGCAAACCTGGTCACTAGAGTTGAGCAAACCTCTGGAAGTTCGGGTTCAAGTCCGGGTCCGGACGGAACCCGAACGATCGCACGGACACCGAACCCCATTGACATCAATGGGGACCCGAACTTTTAGGCACAAAAATGGCTGTAACAAAGTCCTGGAAAAAGCCCAAGGCAGGCCTGGGCCTGAACTTGGGCTTGAAGGTCTCCAAACGAGTTGAGATCACTGGTCCAAACGTGTGTAGAGTCCTCCCTAAAACCAGTTGAGAAGAAATGTCTAAAAGAAATTTAGGAATTCTAAAGAACCGACAGAGAACCGTTGAGTTTCAAAATCGAGGGAGGTATTTAACAGATATCCTATTTCCAGTGGTACCGGAATTACACGAAGAAGAACTTGGTGAGGAAACAACGGAACCGCTATACAAAATCCAGTAACAGTACGACCTTC
>BLSH010194871.1:1720792-1733403 GCA_018402905.1 Glandirana rugosa
GCAACAGCACAGACAGCAGTAGTAAAGTAATCTATCTCAGGATGCAGGATCAGGTCTTAAAATGTCTCTAATCTCTCCCTCACGCTTTCAGCTTCCTTTCCCTACACTAACCCAAGGAGCATGTGACTGCAGCACTGTGACTCCAGCTTATAAAGAGGCTGGGTCACATGATGCACTGGCCAATCACACCCATGCCATTAGTAGGCATGGCTGTGATGGCTTCTAAGGGCAAACCAGTGAAACGCTTGTTGATTGGCTGCCCTGCAGCTTCTCAACACGTGGAGTAAAATAGCAGAACCCCGGACCGAACCCGAACGATTTTTGAAATGTCCGGGTCCGTGCCCCGGACACCCGAAAGTTCGGTACGGACCCGAACGTTACAGTCCGGGTTCGCTCAACACTACTGGTCACCAACAACAAGAAACATCTTACCTCTGTGCTTGCCAACAAGGGTTTCTCCACCAAGTACAAAGTCATGTTTTGCTTGGGGATCAAATACCTTTTTTACTCACTGAACTGCAACTTAATTTATAGCATTTTTATCCTGTGTTTTTTCTGGATTTTTGGTTGATATTCTGTCTGTCATTTAAAATACACCTATGATAATAATTACAGACCCTTCATTTCTTTGTAAGTGGGCAAACCACATTACACATATGTCAAATCCTCTTTGGAAATGATAGTCAAATGTTGTTAATCACTGACAGATGAATGTCTTGCAAATATTCGCCATGTGGTTTGCATAGCATATCCATTATAAAGTGCTATGGCAGTACTTTAGTATAGTTTATACATTTTTAATTTTCTAAAATGTTGCCTAGGTACATTATTTACACTGATTCTCTGCACCCTGAGCCTTGTGATGTAAGCTACCAGCACCAGGCTTAGTTCTTTATGACTGTTACAGCAACAGTACAAACTGGATAATGGAAACTATTATTTCCCTACAGTTGCCAAGGCATGAGAAGAATTTACAAGGCATTTCAAGGATGCACTGCAAAGTTTTTTTCTGTATTTAATAAAAAGAAAAATAGAGCGTGGGTACCTTGATATCGTCCTCACTTGTTACATCACAAGACACATAGACAGCAGACCCTGGTCCACATTCCGAAAGCGCATTCTCAAGGTCGCTTGCTGTTTCTTCTGCAAAAGATAACAAAGGTATTTTGTAAGACAATATTGAACATATGGATTAACACCACCTGATACTGTATCTATGAGATAGGGCAACAAACCTGTAAAAAACCTGGGCAATTGAAACTAATTGGAAAAAACAATACCAAAACTGTCATTAGAGCCAGAGATAAAAAGTCAAACTTAGTCCAGTCCTAACTGCATCCTAAGCCCCCTTCCATTTCACGCCTGAACGTTGTAGCACGGAGCTTGAAGCTCCAAACCACTCAGGGAGAAAAAGTCAATGCATCTTTACGGTGGTGGTAAACATATTCAATCCAGAGGCCAAACTCCTAAATTTCAAAAAAGTTTGGGAGCTACTTTTGTGACTCAATTCAGGCAGATTGGTGTGTTTTGAGTCCCATAGAATTGCATTGGTGCACACAAAAAAGTGCAATTTTAGTGCACATTTTTAAGCCGATATGTCCATACAGCAACAGGTGATGTCCCAGAAGATACTGTACTCTATAGACTAAAATAAAAACACCCGAAGCTTAAACACTGTAACAAAACATGCAATAGCACGCATAAAATTGTGTAACAACATGCATAAGAAAAACGCACAAAAAACGCAACGCTCAGATGTGAATAGGGAGATAGGAGGTTTAAAACAAGCTCGACGCTTTCACAACCAAGGAGGAACTGTAAACACTCTAATTTATATTTGAACATTAGAAGATATCAATCTCCTTTTCCAAGATAATACATTTTCCTCATGATGTCTTCCAGGTTATCTTTCTGAGAGGCATGGGTATAAATAGACTCTGGCACCTGGGACGTAAGCCCAAAGACTACTGCATAAAGTACTGAACCTACCAACCCACATCTGAAGCCCCCCAACATCATTCAGCAGAAACAGACCAGGCAGGGTGGAACAGCAGAGTCTATCTTCTCTAAGGTAAGTATGTAGGCAGGTGTAGTTGGCTTGTCTGCCACTAGGTGGCTCTGTTCTAAAACAATATGGTAAAAAGAAAAGTTATAAGCAATTGATCGCTCCGCCTTTTTAAAAAAGTCCTCCCTGTAGTGATGTAATGGGTAAGTCAGAGCCCATGTTAGGAGAAGACAGCCAGTTCCGGATGTCCTTTTGCGGTTTCCGCGGTGGTGTGCGCTCGCACGCGTCCGTGCACGTTCGCACGTGGCGGAAACGGCGCCAAACGGCTCTATTTGAACTGGTGAGACCCAGCGGGCCAGTGCTGTCCGTTCTACAGCATTCCCTGCACCTGTGACCCCCCCGGTGACTACTTCTGAGTGACGTCCTGTTTCTGTGACGCCGGCTACCCCGCTGGACTTGTTGATATCTGCCTGCATCTGACCCTGGCCTGTTTACGACTATCCGCTTGTCTGCTCCCTTTGTACTTCCGCTGCCAGCACGTTGCCGACCCTGCCTGTACCCGACAATCCATTTGCCTGATCCCGCTGTACCGCACCGCCTGCCAGTTGCCGACCCGGACTGAACCACTACTCTACCACTTGCACGAGCTCCAGTGGACTTCTGCTTAACATCTGAAGATTGTCCAGCCCTCCTGCCCCCCTGTGCTCCAGAGCTCCCTGTCCACACTATCAGGGGTTCTCGAACCAGGGCCGCAAGAGAGGTTGCCCCCGCATAAGCCAGACTCTACCACCAGGTACGTGACAGCCCATATATAAACCAGCAGGTGGGGAAGGGCTTTAGGCAGATGGAACATGGGAGGCAAGTATTGCACAGTCAAGGCCCTGCTCAGGGCAGAAGTCTCAGGCGAAGTGTATAGAATTCAGTAGGAGCAGCTGCAGCAATCCTGTCTCTGGAATGACAAAAGTCATGTGATGGATGCCTAATAGGCAAGTCTGAACCCCTTGAATGAATACTAATGACTCTGGGATCAGGAGAGTAACAGCAGGGAGTACACCTGCCTGGGTAGAGCTATGAAGTGGGGACTGGAAGAAGAGACTGGTATACTATAGAAGAAGCCTTGGTAATCTCGGGTTACAGAGCACGATGTGTGAATCTCGGTTAGAATAGAGCAGCATGCTGCGGATATAGGATACAGGGAGTTGGGTTCCAACACTGTGGTGCTCCCACAGAAAAAGAGAGTAAGGGAAGATGGCTTAATGGAAGGGTCCGTGTGCTGCTTTCACTTTTGACTGCTGTGGATTATCCACTGTATGTGATTGGCAATATAGTGATAATTGACTCTGGAATCTATGTCAATGAAATGTGACTTTTTGGTGCCATTTTCCAAGTACCACCAGTAAAGTGCAGCAACCTTATTTATGTGTGGACATTCCTTTCTTTGAGGATATCAGGGTCAATGGCAGAGAATGTTGTGTGGAGGCTTTTAGCATGGAGTGGGGCACAATAAGGTGGAGGGTATAGGCTCAGCAGGAGGGATAGTGTTCTGGCAAAGACAGGAGCGGGGCATGGACTTGGGCTGTTGGCACCATTACTAGCCCTTCTTCCAAGTAACCATTGAAACCTATTATTTATTTAGATCCCGTTGATCACCAACATAAGGGGCCACTATATCACTTACCAAAAATCGGTAGCACACCCCCGTAGGGATTGCTGATAAGCTTGGATCCCCCACTCTTGCACAGCCAGGCACACCAAATTTTCACAAGCACCCCAGAGTCAGAGAACAGTCTGGGACTTTTTTTTTATTAGAAGGTTATTGGGATGGGAGGTTATGGGTTGCCCACTTGACTTCAGCAAAACTTCAGGGACATCTTCCTATATACATTATACTGTGTGCACAATTATTAGGCAAGTGAGTATTTTGACCAAATCATAATTTTTATGCCTATTGTACAACTCCAAGCTGTATAAACTTGAATGCTTATTGGATTTAAGCATATCAGGTGATGTGTATTTGTGTAATGAGGGAGGGTGTGGCCTAAGGAGATCAGCACCCTATATCAAGGTGTGCATCATTTTTAGACAGCTTCTTTTCCTCGAGCAAAATGGGCCAAAAAAGAGATTTAACTGACGTTGAAAAGTCCAAAATTGTAAAAAGTCTTTCAGAGGGATGCAGCACTCTTCAAATTGCTAAGATATTGGGTGATCACAGAACTATCAAACATTTTGTTGCAAATAGTCAACAGGTTTGCAAGAAACGAATTGAGAAAAAAAGATGCAAATTAACTGCCAAAGATTTTAGAAGAACCAAATGTGAAGCTACTGGGAACTCATTATCCTCCAGTGCTGTCATATTCCAGAACTGCAACCTACCTGAAGTGCCCAGAAGTACAAGGTGTTCAGTGCTCAGAGACATGGCTAAGGTAAGGAAGGCTGAAACCCCACCACCACTGAACAAGACACACAAGTTGAAATGTCAAGACTGGGCCAAGAAATATCTGAAGACAGATTTTTCCAAGGTTTTATGGACTGATGAGCTGAGAGTGACTCTTGATGGACCAGATGGATGGGCCTGTGACTGTATCTGTAAAGGGCACAGAGCTCCACTCCGAGTCAGACGCCAGCAAAGTGGAGGTGGGGCACTGCTATGGGCTGATATTATTAAAAATGAACTAGTTGGACCTTTTTGGGTTGAAAATAGACTCAAAATCAAGTCAATCAATCCCAAACCTACCGCCAGTTTTTAGAAGACACTTTCTTCAAGCAGTGGTACAGGGAAAAGTCTGCATCTTTCAAGAAGACCATATTTATGCAGGACAATGCTCCATTGCATGCATCCAAGGACACCACTGTGTGGATAGCCGGTAAAAGCCTTAAAGATGAAAGAATAATTACATGGCCCCCTTCCTCACCTAACTTAAACCCTATTGAGAACTTGTGGGCCCTCCTAAACAGGAGATCTATGGTGAAGGAAACCTAGGGAACAGTACAACCCTCTGAACAGTGTCTGGGAGGCTGTGTTTGCTGCTGCACAAAAAGTTGATCATCAACAGATCAAGAAACTGACAAACTCTATGAATGAAAGGCTTATGGCTGTTACTGAAAAGAAGGGTGGCTATATTGGTCACTGTTTTTTTTTTATTTTTTAAATGTCAGAAATGTTTATTGGTAAATTTTGAGTTGTTTGTTTATCATTATAAATTTAACAGATGAAAATAAAGTGAGATGGGAAAATGTTCATTTTTCATTAAGGCCTCATACACACAGATCTTTTTTACAGCCGCCTTTTTGAGCGTTTTTTTGCAGCTCTCCGTGTTATTCAATGGCCCCATACAAACACTGATGTTTTTGAGCTGTAGATGGTTCTTAAGCTGTAAATCTAATGCAGGACCTGCGCGCTCCGAGGGTGTAGTGTTAGATCGTTTTTGACGCTGAGCCGGCAAAACGCTCACTAATGTGCATTAACGCCATAGCGACGTTAACTGTTTAGCGCCAGCGTTCTCAGGTTAAAAAATGGCAGAGGAATTTTTTTTAAACAAAACGTGACGCAGCGCTGCAAAACGCCAACGAAATTGCAGTTTTTGACGTTGATTTTTGTCTCGACGTTTTCTTAATACGCCTGTGTGTATGAGGCCTTAGTTGCATAATAATTGTGCACACTAATAGTTGCCCAATAATTGTGCACACATAGATATTCTCCCAAGAAAGCCAAAACCTCACTTACGTTTTTAAATATTCAGTTTTGAGGTTTATTAACATGTTGGATTGACCGATCGCGCTGTAGTTGTTCAATAATGACATTAATCCTCAAAGATGCAACTTGCCTAATTATTGTGCACACAGTGTACAGTCTCCTTCACTTTCCACACGTGTTTGCTCCAGCTGAATTACTTGAATGATCTGACAGGCTTTCAGTCAGATAAGCAATAGCCCATTACAGACAGGAACTGGTAGCCCCTCTTTGTGTAGCACAGTTGCAGTGAAAGAACTTGTAACTTCTCCTCTGTGGCCAATGATCCCAGCACCACCTCTGCAGGCACTGCCAACCCACCTGGCTGCAGCTGCCCCTTTCTCTAGCCCTCCAGGCTAACTATCCACACCAGTCCACCAGACTGACTCTTCACCAGCCCACCTGGCTGACACTTAGGAGATATCTAGGGAAAGGCTAAAGACTTAAGCACACCACTGTCTTCAGGGAGACTGGCTACATGTGGCAGTCTCTCCCCTTGTTAGTCCCCACAGTGTTGACTACTCACTCTGTCCTCTTGCTCCCATGCCTCCAGGAAAGACTTCCTCCTGTGTTATGGCAGGATCCTTTCAGCACCCGAGCCTAGCCCAAGACAGGACACCATCCCAGACTAGGGCCCCCCCCCCGAAGGCCACCAACAGCCTCCTCAACACTGTATGTCTATTTATGGAGTGGTCTAAGCCTCCTGCCAGCCTACCTCTGAGGATTGGCTGAGGGCTCCATAAATATTCAAGGCAGCTCCTCCTAACCTCCACCCACTAATTATAGAAGATTCTCCAAACTTCTATACCTGGGAGGGGCACCAGAGAGCTGCTAGGATGAGTCACCCAGCCTGAACCTTAGTAAACCCTGACCCAGATTCCATATCTCAGGCTTAGCTCTGAGCCAAACTATAATTTACCTCCTCTAACTTCTAGCACACACTAGAGGGTGCTAAACTTGTATGCAGACATTTCTACTACTGACCACCAATGGGGAAATTACATTACCACTTTGCACAGTGCTTACTTCTGAACGCTGCATTTTATCAGCTTTGCTGTATATTACATACACCTGACAACTACACTCTACATTATATAGCCCTAACTCCTGTGCTGTACATTACATTCTGTCTAAGGACATTCCAGATGCATATAGGCAAAAGGTGTGCTTACAGTTTGTTTAAAAAAAAAAAATAGTTACAACCTGAGTGGAAAAGTGTGTTCTGCCAGCATTTTGCAGAGTGCGACCTTGCCCTCTGTGGAGAACCAGTGATCTTTGTCCAACACACCCTATGCTGAGTCAAAGCCAAAGTTCTCCAATGAGCGATTCAAGATCTTAGCTGACTGCTGAGCTATAGCTCTGACTTAGCAGAGGACGTGTTGGAGTTATTTGGAGGGAACCATGTGGCTTTTCTCTAGTACTGGGTGCTGGCAGGAGTGTAGGACTGCATTGATCTTCGTGTCGAGGAGGATCTTAATGTATATGGAGGTGTTACTGATGCCTACCTGGGCCTGCTACATTTAATGGAGCCCCACTTGCAGGCAAGATTGCTGGAAGCTGGGAGCAGGGGGAGTGGGTCAACACAGAGAAGCTTCCCGCGGCCCCCAAGTTAAGCTGCAATGTACTCAGAAGGTTGGCAGGAAATAATGCAATATGCTGGTGGGATGGGCTGTGTGTGTGGGGTGGCCAACATGGGCTGTGCACTCACTTTCACATTCTCCTCCTTAGTATCTATTGCAGGAGCTGTACACAGATCCCAGCCTGAAAACTATTCTCTTGTAGGTTCAGTGCTGCTCCAGTGATCACTCCTTTATTGCTTGACGGACTGAAATTGCTTGTTGCAAGTTTGTATCCATTTGCATTCATGTGAAAATTCTAGATACTGACAACATGCAAAAATGTCTGCTCCTGGGCCTTTTACATTACATTAAAAATGTGAATTTAAAATAAGCAAAGAACTAGAGTTGTGACTAATAGTAACTAATCAAATTTCACCTTTTATTTTGGGGAAACATTAAACAAGAATTCTGATTGGTTGTTGTAAGACACAACTGCTCTTTTTAATTTAAATGGATCAGCCCTTTAGCTTCTTATGATTATAAGTTATAAAATGTAAAGTGAATTTATAGGCCATACTTTTTTTTTATTAGATTGGGTAGGGAAGGCATTGAATCGATTTGGCAACAGGTCAGTCGACATCTACCAAATGATCATTGCCATGTTGGGGCATGGAAGGTCTTGGAAGAATTTGCCAAACCCTGGTTCTCCCTAAGGTTGTACAGCAAAAGTCTATAGAAAATTAAATATTATCAAGCAATATATACACCAATGACCTGAGATATTGGGGTAAAAATATACATTAGGAGAACAGTACATTCAATGTTTTTTTGTGACAAAGTACATGGCATGTGACTAGACCTCATCAACTTCTTAGTCTAACCTGCTCATTTGACCTGAAGTAATGGGTACAGGCCTCTACTCACTCTGATGGAAACACCCTTGACCTTGTATTCTCCTAACTATGCGCTCCATGCATCTTCTCCAACAATCCTTTTCCTCTCTCTGACTACCACCTTATTAGTTTCTCTCTCTCCCTGTCTTCCACCACCTTTCCCTCCAATCGCCTAACCATCACCCGTAGAAACCTTTGCCACTTCAACCCTTCTCTCCTCTATTCTGCTACCGACCACCTCTATGAAAAATCTCCCCTGTCCTGCCCCAACCAAGCCATGTCCTTCTATAATAAATCCCTGTCCTCCACCCTGGACGAGCTCGCTCCCCTCACAACACACAGAATCAGGCCTTGACCCCTACAACCCTGGCAAACAGATGACACCAGAAATCTCAAAAAACGTAGCCATGCTCTTGGGTGTCTGTGGCACAAGGCTTATGCCTCGTGCACACGGTGCAACGGTCATACAACTGCACGTTTAACTTGTCCAAAATCGGCTGTTGGCGGTTGTGTCTTGCGTACTGACATGAGTCAAGTAGTTGTACAACAAAGCCGAACGTAGTGACATGTTACAAGAGTATAACAAAGAAGTTCAGGTGAATGTGATTTGTGAATTAGGAACACATGTTACACGACCAAACACTTCCTGGATTCAGAGCATGCGTGTTTAGCACTTACAACTTTTGTTGGGCCAACTTCTGTATGCACGAGTCAACAGTCGTTCAACAGCTTGTTGTACAGCAAAAGTTTTCTAGTCTGCTCAGCCAACTTCTGAACTGTTGAACGTCAGCTGTTGTAATCGTGCATACTAACGGTCGGATTATCGTACAACAAGCCGTTGTAAGACCGTTGTTGTACAACCGTTGCATCGTGTGTACGGGCCTGAAGTCTCTCAATGACTTCAACCAATACAAATCTGCCCTCCATAAACACAATTCTTGCCACCACACTGCCAAGCAGACCTATTTTACCACTCTTATTAACACCTTCTCATCCAGTCCCTGTCAACTCTTCTCTACCTTCAAGTCTCTACTTTGTCCTCCACTGCCTCCACTCACTGCACAGGATCACTTCAAAAACAAGATTGATGCAATTCGTGATGAAATCACCACTCTACAGGTATCTCCCCCAGTTTAGACCCCACGTCAACAGGTACAACTTACACTCCCCTTATTCAAACCTGCTACTATAAATGAAGTTGCTAAACTCCTTTCTAATGCCCACCTAACCACCTGTCACCTAGACCCTATTCTCTCTCAAATACTACGGTCACCCTCCGACTCTATCCTACACTCTCTAATTCACATCTTCAATCTCTCCTTCTCTTCAGGCATCTTCCCCAATGCTCTAAAACATGCATTGGTCACCCCCATACTTAAAAACCCAACATTGGACCCTACCAATCTTAATCTACGCCCTATCTCCTTGCTCCCTGTTTCCTCTAAACTCCTTGAATGCCTTGTCTACAACTAACTGAGCGACCACCTCATTAAGAATAACCTTCTTGATCCTCTTCAATCTGGATTTTGCCCTCAACACTCCACAGAAACTGCTCTTATAAAACTAACAAATGACCTATTAACCACAAAAACCAAAGGACATTATTCTGTACTTCTACTTCTGGACCTTTCGGCTGCCTTTGATACAGTTGACCACCCCCTCCTCCTCAAAAAACTTTACTCCCTCGGCCTTCATGACTGTGCTCTTCGGTGGCTCTCATCCTACCTATCCCAACGCACCTTCAGTGTCACTTACAATTCTACTTCCTCCTCTCCACTCCCCTTCTCTGTCGGGGTCCCCCAAAGTTCTGTTCTTAGACCTCTTATTTTCAATCGACATCTCTGCCCTGGGTCAGCTGATAGCCTCCCACGGCTTTCAATACCATTTCTATGCTGACGACACTCAAATCTACATCTCCACCCCTCGGCTCACTCCATCAGTCTCCTCACGCATCACTAACTTACTAACAGACATATCTGTCTGGATGTCACACCACTTCCTCAAACTCAACTTGTCCAAAACCGAGCTCATTCCTCCCCCACGTGCCTCTTCCCCTGACTTCTCTGTCAAGAGCAATGGCGCAACCATCCACCCATCCCCGCATGTCAGGGTGATAGGTGTTATCCTGGACTCCGGACTCTCCTTTTGGCACCACATCTAATCATTTTTCAAAGATTGCCGCCTCAACCACCGCAACATCTCTAAACTTCATTCTTTCCTAACCAATGAAACCACAAAGCTCCTGATTCACTCGCTGGTTATCTCTCTCCTTGACTTCTGCAATTCTCTCCTCATTGGCTTACCTTTAAACAGACTATCCCCTTCAGTCCATCATGAATGCCGCTGCCAAACTCATCCATTTTACAAACCGCTCAGCGTCTGCTACCCCTCTCTGCCAATCCCTCCACTGGCTGACACTCGTCCAACTAATTAAATTCAAAATATTAACAATAAGTTACAAAGCCATCCACAAGTCTGCCCCCAGCTACATCACTAGCTTAGTCGCAAAATACCAACCTAATCGTCCTCTTCGTTCCTCCCAAGACCTCCTGTTCTCTAGTTCCCTCATCACCTCCTCCCACACTCCCCTCCAGGACTTCTCCCGAGCCTCTCCCAACCTTATGGAATTCCCTACCCCAATCTGTCAGGCTATCTCCAAATCTATCCACTTTTAGGCAATCCCTGGTCTCTTCACAGAAGCCAATCCTGCCTCCACCTAATAACTACACTTTTATTTTCTTCATCAGCTCATCCCCCACAGTTATTACCCTCTCATATCACTGGACCCTCCCTCCTAGATTGTAAGCTCTAATGAGCAGGGCCCTCTTATTCCTCCTGTATTGAATTATATTGTAATTGTAATGTCTGCCGTAATGTTGTAAAGCGCTGCGCAAACTGTCAGCTCTATATAAATCCTGTATTATAATAATTATAATCAAACCCCCAAACCCCTCCTATTGCTCCACACAATTAATGAGTAACTGAAAGTGAAACTTCACCTAAAAAGGGAAGTTCTGCTTTGTTTGATTTGTTTTTCGGATGCAAATTTCATTTTCGCAGATTCTGAATTATACTAACCACCCCTACAAGATGGGCTGCTCTCCCGGTTGTTAAGGAGAGCAGTGACATCTAGGGCTGCCACCTCTGAGTTTGCCACCCCCACATTTTTACTCAACTTGGCAAATCTGTTAGGGTGCCCAAACCCAGGGCTGGCCTTCCTTTTCCGTGAGCCCTACCACTCCCTCTAACTGTATTAACCCATCTACCTACTTTATAATCCTGACCTACCCCTCCACCCTCCCCATTAACCTTACTAGCCACCTGCTCAGTGAGCAGAGGACCCCTTTCAAGGTTGTCAGTTCTGGCCAGTGTTGCAATTTTCTCCTCCAGATCTCTAATGTGAGCTTCCAGAAGGACAACCTGCTCATATCTATCGCATCGGTATCCATCCTGGAGCTGTTGCTCCATTGTTGCATACATGTGGCAAACTGTGCACTGTACAAAAATTTCAATCCTGCTAGCACACATTTCCCCAAATGCAACACTAATAACAGGAAATTTCAGATGTTACTTACAGGTTTGAAGACTCCTGTTATAATCTCCTGTTTTAAACTCTGTTTTTTAACTCATCACTTAGTCAAGTTCCACTTGGCCAGAGTTCCAGCAAGCAAAAAGATGGCAAGCTCAAGGATGAGCAAGCTCAGAAATTAGTTCTACAGAGAGTTATATAGGACCTGGATCACCTGTGACCAATTAACCACTCCCTTTAGTTAGTAGTCTGAAGGAAGGAAAGAAGAAAAAAGCTATTTAAAAAGTGACAAAATGTGCTAAAAATGCAAGGAAAAAGACAAAAAACCCTAAAAGTGCAAACACAGCAACCACCAGCAGGCAAAAGCAAAACCGTTTCACTCTTCACTCAAAATGTCCCACTCTTCAGCTTTCAACCAGCAAATCTGGCAAACTTCACATGTGCTCTACAAAGAGCTATGTAGGACCTGGATCACCTGTGACCAATTAACCACTCCCCTTAACCACTTCCATACAGGACACTTACACCCCCTTCCTTACCAGACCAATTTTCAGCTTTCAGCACTCTCACACTTTAAATGACAATTACTCAGTCATGGTACACCCTTCCCCCACATTCACAGGACATACCTTCACCAATTCCCCTCACCAATTAACCAGTGTCCACTAGGTCCAGGATGTATCGAGAAACATCTCGTGTACACTTCAAACGGTCTAAACGACCAACTTTCGACTTCTCACCCTGTAAAACTCACTTCTCACTTTGCCAAAACGAAAACGGACGACCACCAACGACACAAACGTGAAAATCCCAAAAAACAGAAAAAGGAACGTAAAAATCGTGTAAAACAGTGAAAAATTTATCGAAAAAAGAAGAAAGGAAGGAAGTCTGATGA
>BLSH010194871.1:1752731-1767642 GCA_018402905.1 Glandirana rugosa
TATATATATATATATATATATAAAATCAGTGTGGAGTAGTTTTACACGGGTAGGCGATCCTGCTCCCATTTTACTGCGCCATTTTTATTGCAAGCTTGGAATTCCATGTGCTCGATACAAGACTTTTAGCATGTAAGTGCAATTATTTTTAATAAACCTTTCCTGGTAAAACGGTATCACACTATGTAGCTATTTATTTCTGCTGAGGTTCCTGGTGATACTATCCGGACTCCCTCACCTTTTTCCCCTATCCGGGGTATGGCCTTCTGAGGTGCTCGGGTGACGTGGTTTCCTGTCCATATTCTGCTCCATATTCTGCTCCGTGGATGTTGGATGTCCTAGGTTCCTGTGCCCAATCTGGTTTTTGTGCATTTAACCAGTAATATCTGGTAAGAGTACCTCATCCATATCTGGTGGTGTTTTCACCCTCCATGGTGGTGGATTATTTTTGTACATTGCTCACATCCAAACATTTGTGGACTTTTCTCTTCTCAAGAATTTACACATTTACTATATATTATTTGGACTTACATGGTCCCTGAATAATGGACAAACTTATGTTTTATGTTATAAGGAGGTTGTAACATTAGCCCATGGCTTATGGGCATTCATGTCCATTTATTTTTTGCACTTATCACTTTAATTAGTGGTTGTTCTGTATTTTAAGTTCATAAACGCTGCACATTTTTTGTTGTATGAGTAGTTTTACAAACTGAAAGTCTTTTTTTTTACACTGTTGTAGCGCTACCCCCGCAGGAGCCGCTTGAGTAATTGTGCCCGGGTCTCCCTCTGATTATCCTGCAGCCAGTTACATGGTATTTCCACACAGTCCTATACACACACTATTCTGCTCGTTGTCTTCAATGACCAGTCCAGGGGATGTGTTTTTATATTTTATGTTAGGACTTGCATAGGAGAAGGGAATTAGTAGGATACTCCAAGTTAACTATTCACAAGCGAGGACAACTTCTCTATAGAACGGTGTAGCAGACTGTCAGCAGCACTAAACAGCAGGCTGAATAGGGTGAAACAAGGCCCTTTTAAGCAGAGAAAGAATTAGCTGGACTTTGCTTCTTCAAGACACTAACCAGCATCTCCTTTCGCTCACACACCCAGTATGCTGACTTCTAGGACCAAGAGGGGGATTTTAGCAACACTCAGGGATCCCTTCAGGGGTCTGTACTCACACAATGTCCCGGGACAGCTGGTAGCCTCCTTCCAACTTCCAAGCGACACTTTATGCCAGTGATACCAGACAGGATCCGTGGACATCCACCCTCAGCCAGCTTGCAGAGGAACTCTGGGTTATAACTTTAGTGTTTCAGGCCTGAAATCTGACGTTGCATGGCCTCCCACACTGCCTCCTCCCCACCGGAATCTCCCTCCACAGAGGTGGGCTGGATTGGAACCCCGAACTCATGTGCTCTCCCCATATATATACAGTCACCCAGCATCCCCTGCTAATTGGCCAGGGCTTTATCTACATTCATGCTTTCACCGGCTGGGTCTCTTCCCACTGTCCAATATGAGTCATCACTATTGGACCAGTGTAAAATTCTCCAAGACCGCATGAAACAGCATCAGAGTACACTGAGCAGACCTCACTCATCAATCACAGCTCTCTGTTATGCAGACAGCACCTGAATTTGCCTGTTTGCTTCCCTGTTAAGCAGAGAAGTCAAAACTATAAACACTCTCTAGCACCTACCTAGGGGGGCGCTACATTGTGAAGCTGAAATGCAGAATATATAAAAGTATTATATGCTTGAAATAAAAGTACAGCTTATTCAGTAAATAAACTAAACTTGCTTTTTGAAATTGTATTTTTTATTACAAATGGTATAACAAGGACTGTATATGGTAAGAACTTTTCAGATATGGTAAGATAACAGGTACAGTGAGGGGAAAAAGTATTTGATGCCCTGCTGATTTTGTACGTTTTCCTACTGACAAAGAAATGATCAGTCTGATCAGAATAACAACATTTTCAGAAAAGCGCATTTAAAAAAAGTTATAAATTGATTTGCATTTTAATGAGTGAAATAAGTATTTGATCCCCTATCAATCAACAAGATTTCTGACTCCCAGGTGTCTTCTATACAGGTAACGAGCTGAGACTAGGAGCTCAAAGGGAGTGCTCCTAATCTCAGCTTGTTACCTGTTACACAGAAGCAATCAACCAATCAGATTCCAATCTTTACACCATGGCCAAGACCAAAGAGCTGTCCAAGGATGTCAGGGACACGAATGTAGACCTACACAAGGCTGGAATGCAGCTTGGTGAGAGAGTGACAACAGTTGGTGCGATTATTCGCAAATGGAAAAAGCACAAAATAACTGTCAATCTCCCTCTGTCTGTGACTCCATGTAAGATCTCACCTCGCAGAGTTGCAATTATCATGAGAATGGTGAGGAATCAGCCCAGAACTACACGGGAGAATCTTGTCAATGATCTCAATGCAGCTGGGACCATAGCCGCCAAAAAAAAACATTGGTAACGCACTTTGTCGTGAAGGACTGAAATCCTGCAGCGCCCGCAAGGCCCCCCTGCTCAAGAAAGCACATGTACAGGCCCGTCTGAAGTTTCTAATGAACATCTATCTGAATGATTCAGAGGGGAACTGGGTGAAAGTTTTGTGGTTAGATGAGACCAAAATTGAGCTCTTTGGCATCAACTTAACTCACCGTGAGGAGGAGGAATGCTGCCTATGACCCCCAAGAACACCATCCCCACCTTCAAACATGGAGGTGGAAACATTATGCTTTAGGGGTGTTTTTCTGCTAAAGGGATAGGACAACTTCAACGCATCAAAGGGACAATGGACGGTCCATGTACCGTCAAATCTTGGTGAGAACCTCTTTCCCTTAGCCAGGGAATTTAACATGGGTCATGGATGGGTATTCCAGCATGACAATGACCCAAAATACATAGCCAAGGCAACAAAGGAGTGACTCAAGACGAAGCACATTAAAGTTCTACAGTGGCCTAGCCAATCTCCAGACCTTAATCCCATAGAAAATATGTGGAGGGAGCTGAAGGTTCGAGTTACCATACGTCAGCCTCGAAACCTCAATGACTTGGTGAGGATCTACAAAGAAGAGTGGGACAAAATCCCTCCTGAGATTTGTGCAAACCTGGTGGCCAACTGTAAGAAATGCCTGACCTCTGTGATTGCCAACAAGGGTTTTCCCATCAAGTACTAAGTCATGTTTTGAGAAGGGGTCAAATACTTATTTCACTCATTAAAATTCAAATGAATTTATAACTTTTTTGAAATGCGTGTTTCTGGATATTTTTAGAAACATAGAAACATAAAAAAGTGACGGCAGAAAAAGACTGAGTAGTCCATCGAGTCTGCCCCTTTTTATATATTTTTTTTTTTTTACATTAACCTTGTTGTCCGACTATAGATTTAGGTTTATCCCAAGCATGTTTGAAGCCATTTACTGTTGACTGTCTCACAACCTCTATTGGTAGTTTATTCCAATCATCAACCACCCTTTCAGTAAAATAATACTTTATAAGATTCGTTTTGAACTTCCCCCCAGTTAGTTTGAGGTCATGTCCCCGTGTTCTTGATTTTGGTTTCATATTGGAAAGACTGCCCTCCTGAACCTTATTCACCCCCTTGATGTATTTAAAGGTTTCAATCATGTCTCCCCTCTCCCTTCTTTCCTCCAGACTGTACATATTAAGTTCCTGAAGTCGTTCTTGATATGTTTTATCCCCCAGGCCTTTCACCATTTTTGTTACCCATCTCTGAGCTCGTTCTATCTTATCAATATCTTTTTGTAAGTGTGGTCTCCAGAACTGGACACAGTATTCTAAGTGAGGTCTCACTAAAGATCTATATAGAGGAATCAGAACCTCCTTCCTCCTGCTGGTGATCCCTCTACTGATACATCCCAGAATTCTATTTGCTTTTCCCACTGCCTGGTCACACTGTTTGCTCATTTTGCAATCATCTGAAATAAGCACCCCAAATCTTTTTCTTCTGTAGTGCTGGCTAACACTGTGCCCCCAATGCTGTACTCTCTAAGGGGATTATTTTTCCCTAGATGCATTATTTTACATTTAGAAATATTGAACTGCAGTCTCCACTGCTTTGACCAATCTTCCAGCAATGCCAAATCATGTTTCATGTTACAGACACCTCCAGGGATATCAATCCTATTACACACCTTTGTATCATCAGCAAAGAGACATACATTGCCCATTTTGTTGTTGTTTTGCCTCTCATTGTTAAAATAAACCTACCATTAAAATTATAGACTGATCATTTCTTTGTCAGGGGGCAAACGTACAAAATAAGCAGGGGATCAAATACTTTTTTCCCTCACTGTAACCATCCCCCTTTCCCTCATAATAATGTGAAAGCTTCCTACCAATATGCATTTTCAGTTATTGACAATGCTGATCTAGAAGCATATATTGCTCTTGTTGATCACTGTTCTCCTGATTTTCAGGTGTCATTTTTAGAGTTGAGCGATCCCGAACTGTAAAGTTCGGGTTGGTACCGGACTTTAGGGTGTCCATGTCCCGAACCCGGATATTTGAGAAAAGGTCCGGGTTCGGGGTACAGGTATTTTTTCGTGCCTTTTGAATAGCTGCCGGGCAGCCAATCAACAAGCATTTCACTTGTTTGCCCTTAGAAGCCATGCCTACTAATGGCATGGCTGTGATTGGCCAGTGCATCATGTGACCCAGCCTCTATATAAGCTGGAGTCACATAGTGCTGCATGCCACATCATCTCATACTAGTGTAGGGAGAGGATGCTGCCGCTGCTGTGAGGGACAGATTAGCTTTGGAAAATCATCTCATACTAGTGTAGGGAGAGGGTTCTGCTGCTGTGAAGGACAGATTGGCTTTAGAAAATCTGTTAAAAACAGAGATTTATTGGTGGGTGGGTGCTAGAGGAGATTTTTGTTTGCTAGAGTACATTTTGTTTGCTAAGCAAAGTGCCTCATATAAAACCTAAGCAATTTTTCTGTTTGTTAGGTGGGTGTTTGCAGTCATTTTTGCACTTGCAACTGCTTGTGTGTCAGGGACACTACTTTAATCCTGTTCTGTTAGTTCAGTTGGCAACATTTTGGCATATTTAACCACTTCAGCCCCGGAAGGATTTCACACTTTAGGACCAGAGCCCTTTTTGCGATTTGGCGCTGCGTCGCTTTAACTGACAATTGCGCGGTCAGGCGACGTTGTACCCAAACAAAATTTGCATCCTTTTTTCCCAGAAATAGAGCTTTCTTTTGGTGGTATTTGATCATCGCTGTGTCTTTTCTGATCGCCGCTATAAACAAAAGAAGAGCAACAATTTTGAAAAAAAAAAACAAATTTCTTACTTTTTGCTAAAATACAAATCCAAAAAAAAAATATAAAAAAAAACATTTTTTTTCATCGGTTTTGGCCGATTTATATTCTTCCTCATATCTGTGATAAAAAAAATCGCAATCTGCGTTTATTGATTGGTTTGCGCAAAAGTGGTCACGTTTACGGATGATGAGAATTTTTGGGGTTTTTATTTTTATTTTTTACAATTAATGGCGGCGATCTGCGATTTTTAGCGGTACTGCGATATTTCAGCAGACATGTCAGAACATTTTGACACTTTTTTGGGACCATTGGCATTTATACAGCGATCAGTGCTATAAAAATGCACTGATTACTGTGTAAATGCCATTGGCAGTGAAGGGGTTAACCTGCAGGGGGCGCTCTAAGGGTTAACTGTGTTCCCTGGGCGTGTTCTTACTGTATGGGGGCTGCCCTAACAGGGGAAGGGAAGTGATAACAGCTTCCATGTAGAGGAAGGCTGTGATCACAGCCCTTCCCCCTCTCACAGAACGGAGGTCCGTGTTTACTTACACGGACCTCCTATCTTTCAGTGCGGGGTGGCCATCGCGGGTAGCCGGTGGAGATCGAGTCTGCGGCACCCGCTCCCTGGCCCTCCCTGAACACAGTGAGCGTGCGGGCGCACCTCCGGCGGCGCACGCTCACAGTGCGCGATCTCGCAGCCGCCGCCGTATGACGGCGGTTTGCGATATCGAACCACTTTGTCGCCGTCAACCTGCGGTTGAATATTGCTTTTACATTGCAGTTAGACAAATGAAAACTTTTTTTTTTGTGCAAAATATTACATTTGCGGCCAGAGGGGCATTTCTTGCACAAAATTAAAAAGTGCGTCTACATTGCTGGTTTAAAAAATATATATATTCTAAATACTACATTTGCGGCCAGCGGTGCATTTCTTGCACAAAAATAAAAAGTGCGTCTACATTGCTGGTTTAAAAAAAAAAAAAATGTTCTAAATACTACATTTGCGGCCAGCGGTGCATTTCTTGCACAAAAATATAGAGTGCACCTACATTGCTGGTTTTTAAAAAACAAATTCTAAATACTACATTTGTGGCCAGCGGTGCATTTCTTGCACAAAAATAAAAGGTGCGTCTACATTGCTGGTTTAAAAAAAAGAATAAATAGTGCTACATAGTACATTTGCACCTTGCTGTGCATTTCTTGTGCAAAATTTAAAAGTGTGTCGACATTGCTGGTTTAAAAAAAAATTAAAAATAGTGCTACATAGTACATTTGCACCTTGCTGTGCATTTCTTGCGCAAAATTAAAAAGTGCGTCGACATTGCTGGTTTAAAAAAAAAAATAGTGCTACATAGTACATTTGCACCTTGCTGTGCATTTCTTGCGCAAAATTAAAAAGTGTGTCGACATTGCTGGTTTAAAAAAAAATAGTGCTTCATAGTACATTTGCACCTTGCTGTGCATTTCTTGCACAAAATTAAAAAGTGCATCGACATTGCTGGTTTAAAAAAAAAAAAGTGCTACATAGTACATTTGCACCTTGCTGTGCGTTTCTTGCACAGAATTAAAAAGTGTGCCGACATTGCTGGTTTAAAAAAAAAAAAAAAAAATAGTGCTACATAGTACATTTGCACCTTGCTGTGCGTTTCTTCCACAAAATTGAAAAGTGCGTCTACATTGCTGGTTTAAAAAATTATATAAATTTGTGCTAAAAAGTACATTTGCGTCCAGAATGAGGAGAGCGTCAAATAAGGGACGTGGTCGTGGTGCTGCTGGTGTTGGTGAAGCTCCTGTTGCAAGGAGAGGATGTGGTCGATCTGTGCCAGCTACACGCACAAGTGAAACACCTTCCTTAGGTACGAGTAGCCGACAGAACCTTAAACGTTATATGTTAGGCCCGAATGCCGCTCAAGGAATGGTGAGGCCTGAACAAGTACAGGCGATAGTAGATTGGGTGGCTGACAATGCCTCCAGTTCCTTCACATTGTCTCCCACCCGGTCCCTTGCTGAAAGCTCAGAGTTGGCACCTGAACCCCATGGCCATCTGTCTTTCACCTCAGCCCCTTGTAAATCAGCCAAGCAGTCTGAGCCCCAAGTCATGCAGCAGTCTCTTATGCTTTTTGATGACTCTGCTGGTGTGCTTTCCGTGGGCCATCCACATAGCCCTGCCCCAGAAGTGGAAGACATTGAGTGCACCGATGCCCAACCACTTCTGTTGCAGGATGAGGACATGGAAACACCACCGCAGCACATATCTGATGATGACGAAACACAGGTGCCAACTGCTGCGGCTTTCCACAGTGTGCAGACTGACAAGGAGGGCAGTGGTGGGTGGAAGATGATGTGGAGGATGATGAGGTCCTAGACCATACATGGAATTAAGGTCATGCGAGTGACGTGTGCAGTTTGGAGGGAGAGGTGGTGGTCGCACAGAGGCACCAGCACAGCAAAAGAGGAAGCAGGTTGCAAAAGCGGAGCGACCATCCCCTAGACAGTACGCCTGCTACTACCCACCGCACCCAGGGACCTAGCACACCAAAGGCAGCTCAAAGGAGTTCCCTGGCGTGGCAGTTCTTCAGACAATGTGCTGACGACAAGACACGAGTGGTTTGCACGCTGTGCAATGAGAGGCTGAAGCGAGGCATAAATGTTCTAAACCTGAGCACAACCTGCATGACCAGGCATCTACATGCAAAGCATGAGCTTAAGCACCTCAAAGGGTCTCGGGCTCCTCCTGCTTCCTCTTCTGCTGCTGCCTCGGCCTCTTCCTCCACCTCTACAGTGCCAGTGTCACCTGCCACCCAGCAAACAGACGTCCCCAAGCATTTCCACACGGTCCCATGGAAGCTTACAGCAGGGGATCAAAAAGTATTTGATCCCCTGCTGATTTTGTACGTTTGCCCACTGACAAAAAAATGATCAGTCTATAATTTTAATGGTAGGTTTATTTTAACGAGAGGCAAAACAACAAAAAAAATATCCAGAAACACGCATTTCAAAAAAGTTATAAATTCATTTGAATTTTAATGAGTGAAATAAGTATTTGACCCCTTCTCAAAACATGACTTAGTACTTGATGGGAAAACCCTTGTTGGCAATCACAGAGGTCAGGCATTTCTTACAGTTGGCCACCAGGTTTGCACAAATCTCAGGAGGGATTTTGTCCCACTCCTCTTTGTAGATCCTCACCAAGTCATTAAGGTTTCGAGGCTGACGTATAGTAACTCGAACCTTCAGCTCCCTCCACATATTTTCTATGGGATTAAGGTCTGGATAAATCCCACACTGCGCAGGAGCTGTGGAGGGGCATTGAACAACAGACCAATGAGTGGTTGTTGCCACTGAGCCTGAAGCCCGGCCTGGTGGTGTGCGATAATGGGCAAAATCTCGTAGCAGCTCTGGGCCTAGCCGGTTTGACGCACATCTCTTGCCTGGCGCATGTGCTGAATTTGGTGGTGCAGAAATTTCTAAAAAATGACCCGGATATGTCAGAGCTGCTGCAGAAAGTGCGGGCCATCTGTGCGCGCTTTTGGCGTTCTCACCCTGCTGCTGCTCGCCTGTCTGTGCTACAGCGGAACTTCGGCCTTCCCGCTCACCGTCTCCTATGCGACGTGCCCACAAGGTGGAACTCCACCTTGCACATGCTGGAGAGACTGTGCGAGCAGCAGCAGGCAATAGTGGAGTGCACGGGTCAGTCGCTCTGCGGAGCAGCACCACTTCACCACCGAGTGGGCCTCCATGCAAGACCTGTGTACCATATTGCGGTGTTTCAAGTACTCCACCAACATGACCAGTGCCGATGATGCTGTTCTCCGCGTTACTATCCCACTTCTATGTCTCCTTGAAAAAACACTTTGGGCGATGATGGAAGAGGATGTGGCACAGGAGGAAGAGGAGGAGGAAGAGGGGTATTTTCCACGGTTATCAGGCCAGTCATTCACAAGTGGCTCGGAGGGTGGGTTCCTGCACCAGCATAGGCCAGATAAAAAATTTTCAAGCTAGAGCACAGTTCTGGAGGATGAGGATGGTGAGGAGGAGGAACCGTGTTCATAGCAGGGTGGCACCCAACGCAGCTCGTGGGCATCACTGGAGCGTGGCTGGGGGGATACGGAGGACACATATGATACACCTCCCACAGAGGACAGCTTGTCTTTGCCTCTGGGCAGCTTGGCACACATGAGCGACTACATGCTGCAGTGCCTGCGCAACGACAGCCGAGTTGCCCACATTGTAACTCGTGCTGATTACTGGGTGGCCACCCTGCTGGATCCCTGTTACAAGGACAACGTGCCATCCTTAATTCCCTCACTGAAGCGTGATCGGAGGATGCGCGACTACAATCGCACGCTGGTGGACGCACTGCTTAGGGCATTCCCAAATGACACCGGGGGCTCAGTGGAAGCACAAGGCGAAGGCAGAGGAGGAGGAAGAGGTCGCCAATGCAGCTGTGGAACTGCCAGCACCTCAGAAGGCAGGGTTAGCATGGCCGAAATGTGGAAAGGCTTTGTCAGCAGCACGCCACAACAAACAGCACCACCAGTTGATAGGCAACGTCTTAGCAGGAGGCAGCATTTCAGCAACATGGTGGAACAGTATGTGTGCACACGCCTACATGTACTGATTGATGGGTCTGCCCAATTCAACTTCTGGGTCTCCAAATTGGGCACATGGCCTGAGCTTGCCCTTTATGCCATGGAGGTGCTGGCCTGCCCTGCAGCCAGTGTATTGTCTGAATGTGTGTTTAGCACGGCAGGGGGCGTTATCACAGACTAGCACAGCCGCCTGTCCACAGCCAACGTGGACAAGCTAACGTTTATTAAAATGAACCAGGCATGGATCCCACAATACTTGTCTGTACCTTACGCAGAATTGACATTTATACCAGCCTCACACAGCCATTGGTATACTTAAATGAACTTATTCTTTTTTTGAGGCCTCCTGAACCTCCTACTCCACATCCACCTCCTCCTCCATTTTTTATTTTTTTAATGTGATTTTAAGTTATTTCCCTATCCACATTTGTTTGTCCTACTCTTACCCCAATTTTGCTTCCTTTTGCAGCCCTTCAGCCCTTTCCAGGACTTTTTTAGAGCCATTTTAGTGCCCAAAAGTTCGGGTCACCATTGACTTCAATGGGGTTCGGGGTCAAGTTCAGGGCCGAACTCAAACTTTTTCGCGAAGTTCGGCCAAACCCGAACAGCCAGGTGTCCACTCAACTCTAGTCATTTTCTCTATAAATGAAGGGATTGCGTATTTTTGGGAGGCAGTGGTTTGCAACACTTTCTTATTTGAAAATGCTGCTGGTGAAGAAACACTTTGTGATGATCCAGAAGCAGCAGAAAGAGTGTTTCCAGAATAAGAAAAGCGAATTGCACTTTCATTATGGTCCTCATCATTTAATTCCATAAAGTATCTTTAATAATATATCATATACTGTATAAATAGCAGCGCAAATAATTAGAAAGTATATAACATATACCTAAATAAAATCACCTATAGTGCATAGCGCATATATAAATAGAAAAGTAAAGTCCATCAAAAAAAGTTCATGGTTTTCAGTGAAACTCATGTAAAAAATTCCAATTCCAGTGGTGTAGTGGTTAGCACTTTTGCCTAGCAGCAAAAAGGTTGCTGGTTTGAATCCCAACCACGACACTACCTTATACAAGTGCAAATGAATAGTGCAAACAATAAATTCTGGACAAAAATAGAGTCTTTCAAATACAGTCCCAATTAAAGGAAAGAAAAAAGGAAAATTCCAGATATGTTGATAGGTGAAATGAGTGACATGAATCCAAAATCAGTGACTCCACGGTGCTCTGACAGACCAAAGTTGACAAATTGGATGCTTACCAGAGCAGTTGGATTTACATGGTCATACAACCAGCAAATCAACCAGGCTTGTGTGGGGTGACCCCAGCTAGGGTGATGCCCGACTTCCATCTCTGTATTCAATATGCAGTGGGTACCATAGATAATCCGCAGGAACTTCTCAAAACACCATCTGTTTAATTTTGATACGTAAATCTGGAGGAGCATACTTCCATTTGGGAGTTACATTGTCACCAGCTGTAAGAATTTGATCCCATACCTTTGCTGCATGTGTCCAGTTGCTCTTCTTCCAGATTTACGTATCAAAATAACTTACCTAAGGATAATGCACCCTGGGCCATCTGCCCTCTTTGAGTGTACTTAGAGGTTTCAACCAGCCGATGGAGGGGAGGACTGGGTTTTTTTGAGGGGAGATTAGGTGATAGGGTCCCCTTTTGGGACACTGGAGTGGGGGGAGGGTTCTCTGGGTGGGAGAGTTGCTTGGGAGGGATGGAGGGCCGGGGGATGTTTGGGGGCTGACTGACTTGGTCAATGGGTTTGTACTGTTTTTTGTACTTTTGATGTCCAATAAATTATATTTTATACCACAATAGTAGCCTTTGAGGTGCTCTATCCTGGTGGGGTTTTTATATATGCATGGCTTTTTGGATGCACTTCATTAGTGGTGTGGCACTAAGCGGGTATTTCCACCCCCAATATTGTTTTTTTTGCAATAGGACAATGCACCCTGCCACACTGCAAAAATGGTCCAAGAATAATTCGAGGAACACAACAATGATTTCAAGGTGTTGACTTGGTTTCCAAATTCTTTAGATCTCAATTCATTGAGCGTCTGTTGGATGTGCTGGAAAAACAAGTCTGATCCATGGTGGCCCTACCATGCAACCTACAGCACTAAGTGGTTTTAAAACCTACATTTTTTTTATTTTAATGCATTCCCTGCATCATGGTAAAAAATGTTTAGATATTATTACTGCCCCCTCACCCCATGTTATACCTATCTGGGTTCTCATGCGATTCAGCACTGTGCTCCTCTGTATTGGCTCTCACTACTCTCACAGGCTTTACTGACACAGGGGGAGCCATTGTCTCCCACTGCTGTCAGTCAATTCCTGCAACAAAGGAGTCTATAAACACAGGCAGCGCGGCTCTGGATCAAGCCCGCAGGTGTGCCATAATAGGAAGCGGCTTCCTATGGTGGCAAACCAAGAAGATGAGGAGCCAGGAGCACTGGTGGGGAACCCCAGAAGAGGATTGGGGCCATTATGTGCGATTTTATTGCACAGAGCAGGTAAGTATGACATGTTTGTTATATAAAAAAAAAAAAAAAAAATTAAAAACATTTTAAAATTACATTTTACCATTACTTTACTCCAGAGCTATGACTGTTTTATTCTTTTGGATGTGAGTAGAATTCTGATGTCTAATAAAAATTGTGTTAATCACATTACACGATGTGAGTCTCTCTTTATGGTCCAATCCATCCAGCAAAGCTGGAAAAAAGTCGAGTTGTGGAGGATTGTTGCTACTTTAGTTGCTTTTAGAGGGGACTTTTATTTAGTTGTTTTTCATACATGAGTACTTTGTTTTGCAACACACTTTTGTATGCACGTTGCCTGGGACCTTTCTAGAAGCCTGGAGGGCGATGCCACCAGAAGCTGAAAGAGGAAAAGGTCAGTGTATTAAACATCACATATGCTGCACTTTAGCAATAGGCATATTAGCACTTAACCTCTTGGCGTTGATTGCATGCAAATATGCGGCAGCTCGGCACCTAGCCTGCACATACTTGCGCGCAATAGAGCTGTGCCAAGAGCGTGTGCCCTGCGTGCTCCGGGTAAGCTAGCGATTGGGAGCTTTCCGATCATGTGACTGCCGCGACAGTCAATCACGGCGGTCACATGACCATAAGCCCCACACCACCTCCCGGCATTCTAAACCCCTTAAAGGGCTAGCGGGTGCTGGCTCTAAGAGGTTAACAAAAGGGTTATTAGGCGGTTTTCACAATGCTCTGCAGGCTGCACCTGTGGATTTTCTGTGGGTTAACTGCACTAATCCATAGAATTCTATCATATTCTGCAAGTTTGGTGCAATTCTTGAAAGTGCACTAAAACTCCTTAATGCGGGAGTTTTGGTGCACTTTCAGAAGATGCATCACACCCGCAAGATGTAAACTGACCACTGTATTCATGGATCAACAGCCATGATTATCATGGTCACTTTACATAGGGGGGCAAAGGAACAGGCAGGATCAACCAGGTTTTTTTTTACAGCATAGAAAGGGACAGATTAGACAGCACAAGCACTATGCTGTTTAACCTGCTTTAAAGGAACAGGATCTTTTTTTTGGGGGGGGGGGGTTCTGCTACTGATGGCTAGGTGCCAGATACTACAGCATACCTACAGAGGTCTAGTGGCATCTATGCCTCAACAGGTCAGGGCTGTTTTGGACAAAAAAAGGGGGACCTACTCAATATTAGGTGGGTAGTCATAAAGCTATGGCTGATTGGTGGGTATATACACTATATTACCAAAAGTATTGAAACGCCTGCGTTTACACGCACATGAACTTTAATGGCATCCCAGTCTTAGTCGGCAGGAGTGTGCCTATGGGAATGTTTGACCAGTCTTCCAGAAGTGCATTTGTGAGGTCAGGCGCTGATGTTGGATGAGAAGTCCTGGCTCGCATTCTCCGCTCTAATTCATCCCAAAGGTGTTCTGTTGGGTTGAGGTCAAGACTCTGTGCAGGCCAGTCAGGTTCCTCCAACCCAAATTCGCTCAGCCATATCTTTATGGATTTTGCTTTGTGTACTGGTACACAGTCATGTTGGGACGGGAAAGAGCCATCCCCAAACTGTTCCCACAAAGTTGGGAGCGTGAAATTGTCCAAAATGTCTTGGCATGCTGATGCCTTAATAGTTCCCTTCACTGGAATTAAGGGGCCAAGCCCAACCCCCGAAAACCAACCCCACACCATAGCCCCCCTTCACCAAATGATTTGGACCAGTGCACAAAACAGGGTCCATAAAGACATAGATGAGTGAATTTGGGGTGGAGGAGCTTGACTGGCCTACACAGAGTTCTGACCTCAACCTGATAGAACAGCTTTGGGATGAATTAGAGTGGAGACTGCGAGCCAGGTCTTCTCATCCACATCATTGCCTGACCTCACAAATGCAGTTCTTGAAGAATGGTCAAACATTCCCATAGACACACTCCTAAACCTTGTGGACAGCCTTCCCAGAAAAGTTGAAGCTGTTATAGCTGCAAAGGGTGGGCCAACTCAATTTATTACATCCACTCACTTCAAGGCCGCTGACAGAAATTCCTTTATTCCGAGAACTAGCTGCCATTATGCTCCTTGGCTGAAGGGGGTGCCCAAGAGTCAGTATATGCTTAAAGACAGTCGCCGGAACTTCACTCACCTACATTATTTAACTCAACCGGGTGGGAAACGTCGATATTGTCGAAGTTGAAAAGACCCTTCCGACAGGTGTTCCAAATCCTCACACAGATACCCTTACAAACTGGTAAGAAGTTCTTGACGTAAACACTCCAGTCCGTTACTACACCTACTCTTCTGGACCGAGCGTCAGAGGTGAGATTAAGTAGGGTTTCGACAAGATAGTCCAACTCCAGTCTTGAGACACATCCGGTCAGTTCGAGGAGGTGGGGTTTAAGTGAGTAGATACAGAAATACCTGGGACAAAACACGTGACCAGGTTTAGTAAACCACTTCCCCCCGATACCACACCCCAACC
>BLSH010194871.1:1776986-1803199 GCA_018402905.1 Glandirana rugosa
GCGCTGACGTCACCAGCTACCTAGGATTGCCGGCTTTTCTTTTATATGTGCATTTTACTTATCGATGTGAGTACAAAATTTTATCATTACCTGAATAAATTCTATAACGGTACTTCACTATATTGAGTCCCTCTTCTTCCCTGGTGCACGGATATATACTGGTTTTCTGCCTTTGTGCTAACCTGCCCTGCTGTGAGTGAGCGGTTGCCGAGGTCCAACACATACCTGGTCGAGGCTGTCTCTAGTGGTATCTAGTGAGGAGCGAGTGGAACAACACTAAGCTGGGCTCCCAGCGGTGTCTGGTAAGCCCCCTCATTTCACGGTGGTGGATTCACTTAAGTGTGTTGTGCACTGGGTGTTTCGAACAAACATCTGACAAGTTGTGCCCCTTAAGGACTTATTTCCAGCGCGGCTTTATCATTTTGACATGGGCCAACTCAATATTGAACCATATGGACTAAGACTGGGATGCCATTAAAGTTCATGTGCGTGTGAAGGCAGATGTACCAAAACTTTTGGTAATATAGTGTACATTTTACAGTACTGTGCAAAGCTTTTAAGCAGGTGTGAAAAAATGATGTAAATTAAGAATGTTTTCAGCAATAATAGTTTACTTTTATCAAATAATGGAAAGTAAATGAACAGAAGAGAAATCCAAATCAAATCTATATTTGGTGTTGTGACGAACATGGGTATCAGATCACTGCCGTCCTCAATGACGGGTGAAGAGGACCCCCCTGATCGCACACCGCGCTTGTCACTAATGCAACAATACCACTCTCAGCTGCTCCCAGCACAAAGAATTTCCAGCTTGCGGGACCACCGTCTAAGTGCCAGCCGCCTAAGAGCGATTGTTACCGGGCTAATTCGAACATTTAACCCTTTCAGTGCCACCACTAACCTTTGACCTGGAGTGTTAGGTCTCCAACAATTAGCAATACCAATTATGATTTTAGAATAACCACCTGTAACACACGCTGTAACCACAGACAGGAATATTCAGATGAGTTATTTTAAATAGTAGTGCCGTTCAAAGGAACAGATTCGTTCTAGCTTGCATTAAGAGCTTAAGGGACAAAATTAACACTTTTCAGAATGAGGTTTAATAATGAAAAGGTCAATTTTTATGCAGTAAAAATACAGAAAAATGATGTTACAAAACAATAAGAGACATAATATACAGCAGCAAAGAGATAAGACAGAAAGGGTTACTTGCTTTTAAAATGTCTGTGCTCAATCAGAGATTCGATGATCTCATGGGTTCTCAGCTGTCCGTTCTTTCATGGAAAGGTGAGAACTCAGAGCTGTCCTTCGCATTCCCTTTTTCTCTGGGTGAAAAGGGGTGGGGCCGTATGCCCCTGACCACTCACATGGGAAAGGAGGGCCCGTGGGCTGTCCAGGGCGGACCGTGGAATAACAATCTTCCCTAATACACAATTTCTGTACCAAGATTTATATTTGCCAATATGTACAAGGTGCATTCCTGAAACTGATCAATTATAGTCCAGTAAAAACTTTGCATTCCAACAAGTCTAAACATGACAGCCTTGTCACTTTCTGTAACCCTGGGAAGAGGATAAACTATCCGTGGTTTCCCTTATAAGTGAATACAGTGATGTTTGGGTTCGTTTAAAATGGTATGCCTTCCCGCATACAGATATACACGTGTTATTAGTGTGTCATGCACCTAACTGGAGTTATGAACTGTGGGTATTTTTTTTACCTTTTCATGTTGATTTTAGGGTTACTGAAAGGCCGCAGCTCGCTTCAGAGATTTATGGCTCTCTCCCTTGCCTGGACTTCCTGGATTGTCCTTTGAGGGGATCTGATTTATGGGCTTACGATCGGGCTTGCAAAACATTTCTGTTAGAAGACCTGGCATTCCTAAGTTGTTGGGAGAGGGAATGAAGAGTGAGGGGTTTTGTCCCATGTTCAAACTGTAATGGCTTACTTGTGAACAAAATGGTTGACAGCTTTTCATGTGTCCAGCATGCGATATCATTACAGCTGTGTCCACCCTTTGCCTTCAAAACAGCATCAGTTCTTCTAGATACACTTGAACACAGCTTTTGAAGGAACTTGGCAAGTAGGTTGTTCCAAACATCTTGGAGAACTAATCACAGATTTTTTGTGGATGTTAGAGAAATCCTGCTCTTTTTGGACTCTTTAGCGCTAATTGCGCGTTCGCGTGCTCTCGCGCACATGCCGCCGGAAACGGCTCTATTTCAGCTGTACACGCCCTGCAGCAAGTGCTGTCTGATCTACAGCGTTTAGTGTGTGTTCCTAATCTACCTGTAATCTGATTATCTATTACTGTGACCCGGCCTGCCTGACTTTGCTGATTTCCGCCTGTACCGACCCTTGGATTGCCTACGACCACTCTTCTGCCTAACCCTCCTGTACTTCTGCTGCCTGCCTGTTGACGACGCTGCCTGAACCTGACCATCCATCCGCCCGCTCCTTCTGTACTACACTGCCAGCCAGCTTTACGACCCGGCCTGTACGACCATGCTTCTAGTGCATGAGTACACCAACGGACTTCTACCAACGCCATGTCAGAGTCTGCGCAGGGGCCCTCCCCAATGACTGTACTCTGTACACACCTGGCTGGCCTTACTAGGGTGGTGAAGGCTCTGCAAGATGATTATATGTGGCTGGAAGGCCGAGTCCTGGAGCTCACCGCACCACCCGCAGCGGGGTCCAACCCGCTTCCTGATCACACCCTCCTCACTCTGCCTACTGTACCCCGAACGGTTCACAGGGGACCGTAAGAAATTCCGGGCGTTTCGAAATACATGTGTATTGTATTTCACACTCCAACTCAGCACCTTCTCCCAAGAAGCCACCAAACTGGGACTGGCCATCTCACTTCTCCAGGATGAACCCCAGGCCTGGGCTCACCGATTACTTGAAGAAAAGTCCCCTGATACCACTACCGTAGCAGGCTTCTTCCAGGCCATGGCACGTTTGTATGAGGACCCGAACCAAGCCGCCACAGCCGAAGCCATGCTCCATGCGCTCAAGCAGGGCTGCCGCGCGGTGGAGGATTATGTGGCCGAATTCCGGCGCTGGAGCGCCGACACCGCCTGGAACTCTGCAGCTCTCAGTTTCCAGTTCCGGTTGAACTTGTCCAAGCCCCTTAAGGACGAGCTAGCCCGTGTGGGGGTCCCTCCGACCTTGAACGCCTTGATGGATCTGGTCATTCAGATAGACAGGTCACTCTCCGCCGCCCAGGCCTCACCCCAGAGGAGAGACTAAGTTGCATGACCTATGACCTGTGCCTATATTGTGGAGCTGCCGGGCACAGGGTGCGAACCTGCCCAGCCAAGTGGTCTAGGAGTTCTCACCCCGTCAAGGGGGAAGTCCTGTCCCGTCCTACGACCCATTTGGCGCTCTTTGTCACCCTACAACTGCCTGTTGGAGATGTCCCAGTCCGGGCAATCATAGACTCTGGGGCCTGCAGTTGTTTCATGGACCTGACCTTCGCAGCCCAGCACCAGGTTCCTCTCCAGCCTAAGGCGCATCAAATGACTATTCACCTGGCCGAAGGGTTCATCATCAGCTCGGGTACTGTGACTCACAAGGCTGTCCCTTTCCTGGCCCGCACTCCTAATGGGCACTCAGAGCTACTAGGGCTGGACGCCATTGCATCTCCTCTTTATCCCGTTATCCACGGGCTCCCCTGGCTCCAGGCGCATTGCCTGCAAATTGAATGGGTCACTGGCAACGTGCAATTTCCATCCTCCTACTGCCGTCTCCACTGCTTCCCACAGTCTATGGAGCTTGCTCTCACCGTACCCTGCCCGGATCCAGATCCTGATGTAGAAACCTGCCTGGCTGTCCCCACTCAGTACCATATGTTCTTGGACGTATTTAATAAGAAGGGGGCAGACGCCCTGCCACCACACTAACCTTACGACTGCCCAATCGAACTGCTCCCAGGGGCAGAGGTGCCTTTCAGCAGGATATACCCCCTTTCCGAGCTGGAGCTGGCTGCCCTTAAGACTTACCTGGAAGACAACTTGAAGAAGAGGTTTATTCGCCCATCCACTTCCCCTGCCACTGCCGGGATATTCTTAGTTGAAAAGAAGGATAAATCCCTAAGACCCTATATCGATTACAGAGATCTCAACAAGATCACGGTCAAGAACCGTTATCCCTTGCCACTGGTCCCGGAGCTGTTCCAAAGACTCGGGTCGGCCTCTGTCTTCTCTAAATTGGACCTCAGAGGGGCCTATAACCTCATCCGTATCAGAGAGGAGGATGAGTGGAAGACAGCCTTCCGAACCCGTTTTGGCCACTACGAATACTTGGTCATACAATTCGGGCTATGCAACGCCCCAGCCACCTTTCAACACCTGGTGAACGATGTCTTCCAGGACTTTCACGAAGTATTCGTAGTGGTATACTTGGACGATATCCTCATTTTTTCCTCATTATTGGAAGAACACCGGGGGCATGTCAAAAGCGTACTGAGCCACCTCCGCCAACATGGACTGTACGCTAAGTGCGCATTTGAGTGCTCTGACATTTCCTTCCTGGGCTTCATACTCTCCATGTCCGGCATCACTATGGACCCCCAGAAGGTCTCTGCTATTGTGGAGTGGCCAGCGCCCACTGACAGAAAAGTGGTTTAATGCTTCATGGGCTTTGCTAATTTCTATAGGAAATTTATTAGGGGTTTTCAGCTGTCATTGCCCCTATTACCCAGCTCACGAAGCAGAACACACGTTTTCATTGGACTCCTGAAGCCCAGGCGGCTTTTCAATGACTAAAGCAACTCTTCACCACGGCTCCAGTCCTAAAACACCCGGACCCTACTTTACCGTACATTCTGGAAGTGGACACCTCTGAAACGGCAGTGGGAGCAGTGCTTTCTCAGAGACAGGGGCCTAAGGCGGCCCTTCACCCAATCGCCTTTTTCTCCCAGAAACTGACCCCTCCAGAGAGGAACTATGATGTGGGAGACAGAGTTGCTGGCTATTAAGTCCGCCCTGCAAGAATGGTGGTATCTGTTGGAGGGAGCCTCACATCCAGATCTAGTGTACACAGATCACAAGAATCTGGAGAACTTACGCACCGCCAAGAGACTAAAGCCCCGCCAGGCCCGCTGGGCCCTGTTCTTTTCACAATTTCAGCTGCACATTACGTACAGGCCCGGTTCGAAGAATGTGAAGCCTGACACCCTTTCCAGGATGTTCCATACAACAGGGGAGACTCCCCCACCAGATACGATCCTCCCGTCCCGGAGCTTCCTATTAACCCAGGAGGATCTCCTCTCACAAATTAGACGGACCCTGGCCATGTCCTCCGTCCCTCAAGACTCCAGGCTGACCCAGCATGATGGGTTGTGGTGGTTCGGTACCAAAGCCTATGTCCCTGACGAACAACGTCCAGCAGTCCTGGAGTTATGCCATGGCCTCAAGCTGGCAGGACACTTTGGGGGTCACAAGACAGGGGAACTAGTGGCACGCTCCTTCTGGTGGCCTCAGGCTGATAAGGACTGCAGGGAATACGTCAAGGCCTGTCCCATCTGTGCCCACAACAAGGTTGATCGGACCAAAGCCTGGGGGTTGCTAAACCCGCTACCTGTGCCGGAGTGGCCATGGTCGCATATATCGATGGATTTCATCGTAGAGCTGCCTCCATCTGCAGGGTTCTCAAATATCTTTGTGGTCGTAGACCGCCTCACCAAAATGGCCCATTTCATCCCCATGAAGGGCTCTTCGACGGCTAATCAAACTGTAGAGACTTTCATTAGGGAGATTGTCAGCCTCCACGGAGTCCCGGCCAACATTGTATCCAATCGAGGGGTGGAATTTACATCTCGGGTCTGGAAGGCCCTCTGCTCTCTGCTGGGAATCGAATTGGCGTTCTCCTCCGCTTATCACCCCCAGACCAATGGCCAGACAGAGAGAATGAACCAAACGTTAGAGCAGTACCTCAGATGCAACTCCTAGTTCTCTCAGGACGATTGGGCCTCCCTGCTGCCGGTAGCCGAGTTCACCTACAACAATGCAATCCACTCTGCCACTAATCAGTCACCGTTCTGGGCGAATCTCGGCTACCATCCCTCCTTACCTGACCTGGTCCCTGAAAGCTTGGTGCCTGCTGTCCAGGACATGGCTGCTTTCCTAGTGGAGAACAACAAGCTCCTGCGGGAGACATTATTCCGGTCGCCGGAATATAACAAACGAGTCTTCGACAAGGGAAGGCGAGGGGAACTGGACTTGCAACCGGGCAACCAAGCTTGGCTAGCCACCAAGAACTTAAAATTGGCCTGCCCTTCATAAAAGCTGGGACCAAAGTTCATTGGCCCATTCCACCTCAAGAGAAGAATCAATAGGGTGGCGTATGAGCTGAGCTTTCCCCCTTCTCTTCGGGTACATCCAGTATTTCACGTGTCCCTGTTGAAATCTGTGACCAAAGATTACTTCCCGGGGAGGAGATCGGCTCCACCTGAGCCAGTCATAGTGGATGGCGAGGAAGAATACGTCATCAAGGCAATCCTCAACTGCAGAGTGAGAGTGGGTGTGACAATGCTTGATCAAGTGGCAGGGGTATGGACCTGAAGAGAACTCATGGGAACCCGAGGAACACATCCACGCCAAAGAGCTTATTCGGTCATTTTGGAGGACTCATCCAGAACTGAAGGCCTGGCTGGGCATCCGGAAGCTGCCCCTTGGGGGGGCAATGTTAGAGAAATCCTGCTCTTTTTGGACTCTTTAGCGCCAATTGCGAATTTGTGCGCGCACACGTGCCGGAAACGGCGCCAAACGGCTCTATTTCAGCTGTGCACGCCCTGCAGCAAGTGCTGTCTGATCTACAGCATTTAGTGTGTTCCTGATCTACCTGTATTCTGATTATCTGTTCCTGTGACCTGGCCTGCCTGACTTTGCTGATGTCTGCCTGTACCAACCCTTGGATTGCCTATGACCACTCTTCTGCCTAACCCTCCTGTACTTCTGCTGCCCGCCTGTTGACGACCCTGCCTGAACCTGACCATCCATCCGCCTGCTCCTTCTGTATTACACTGCTAACCAGCTTTACGACCCGGCCTGTACGACCACACTTCTAGTGCACGAGTGCACCAACGGACTTCTACCAACACCAGTAACCCAGTCCAACCCTCGTGCCATCCTGCACTCCCGAGCCACCTGTCTACTCTACCAGGGGTTCCAGAGTCAGGGTCGTAAGGGAGGTTACCCACTGCATAAGTCAGACTCATCCACCAGGTACGTGACAGTGGATGTAGACTGCCTCAAATCCTTCTGTCTCTTCAAGTAATCCCAAACAGACTTGATGATGTTGACCCTGTGGGTGGGCCAATCCATCACTTCCAGGATTCCTTGTTCTTCTTTACACTAATGATAGTACTTAATTCCTGTTCTGGTGATGTGAACAAAAAGAAAGGGTGAATCTCTCCCCTCTCTAAACAAAAAATAACATTTTTGTACATATTGCAAATAACCCCTTCATTGTAATCTATTGATGGACACTGGAATCTTGGACAACTGGATTGTATTGCTGCCAACAGGGGCATTGAACACTACAACACGAAATCCACAAAGTCCAATGCCCCAGGCCACATCCAGGATGTTTCAGTTTGTAGCAAGCAGCACCAACAGCAGTAAACAGAAGAAGAAGAAGAAGAAGAAGAGGATTAGACCTGAGTCCTTCAACTGACCCTGTGGAAGGGATTTTACAGCAAGTATAAAAATCATACTTTTTCTATCATCCATTGAAGGTTCTTAGACAACTTGGACTTCTAATGGCAGTCAACACAGCCTAACAGGCCCAAGATGAAAAAGTAACAAACACTTTGTGTTAAAAAAAATTGACATTGGCAAAGGCAAAGACATCCAACTGGTAAAATTTTGGGAACATGTGGAGAGAGGGCCAAGTGGCAACCTAAAAGAGCTGGGAAGCTGAGGGCTGATGCAGCAATCCCCAAGATGCACTGACAGCGTAAGTGAAGTGAGCTTGAACAAAAAAGGAGACTAGACCATAAGCTCAAACAATGGTCTGGGGGATCCATCCAGAAAATGATGGAACTAGAAGCCAGAGCTTCCTCACTGGTCATCTAGGATGAAAATCAGTCAAGTCAATTTTTCTGAGTGAAGCTGTGGCAGAAAGGTAAACATGAAAAGTTTGGACCACATCAAGATAATAATGTTAAATCTTCTGGTGAACTGGCAGTGGACACAAGGATGGCAAAAAAATATACTTGTTGAGGTGGAAGGTCAAAACAACCTTTGGAAGGAAGGCCTTGGTTATAAAACAGCTTTATCCCAGTGAAGAACCAAAAAGGGCTCCTCACAAGACAAGCAGCAAATTTCTGACTGAGGTGATGAACACAAGGAAAGCCACTTTGTGAGTCAAGGTAGAAAGAGGGATATCCCTGATCAGCTCAAAAGAAGGCTTTTGAAAAGCCAACAGGAGCAGGTTAAAATCCAGTGGAGGCAGAGCAGATTTTATAGGGGCTGCCACACGAGTGACAGGCTCAGCCCTGGATAAAGGTGTGAATTAAAGAGTAGGGCTCCAGCAGTTCAGAAGAGAAGAAATTACTTGCCAGAATCCAGCAACAGGTCCAAAAGCTAACAGTGACATTTTGGTCCAACGATTCAAAATGAGAAGCCTGTTCAGAGAGTGATTTGTCCCACAGAATGTACTGCTGCAGGTTTTGGGAGTGGAACTGATCAAAGAAAACCTCTTGAAAAGTAAGCCTTCACCAGTTCTAAAACTCTTATGCAGAAATGGAGAGTTGTTCAACTCCAAGGCAGGAAGGCATGTAACTAAAACTGAAGTTTAGTCAGTTTTTCTCCAGAGGGAGAGATATCTGGGCCATAGAAGTGTCCAGGACCAGCCCTAGATTCTCAGATGGGTCATATCAGCGATGATGTCTGCTGGTTCTGACATATTGTCATTCACAATCAGTGACGACTTTTGCTGCAGAAGAAGGTTGTCCAGGTACTGTTAAGGGCGAACCCAACGATTAGCAGCTTTAAATAGGTCCCTTTGTGTATTTTGGAAAACTCCAGTGAGGAAAAATTATAAGAAAATAGCTAACCTTGACTTATCTTTATTCAAGTGGAATGGAGCATCTGTATGAGCATGCTCCTTTATTCACCATACATTTCTTTTGTCTTTGAATGTATTGGGAGCGGTGTCTTGTATAGCAATGCTTTAAAAAACAAAATATGTAATATACTGTATATACATAATGCAGCGGTCCCCTTATCCTATCTGCATGCTCTTTTAATAAAATCTGTATTTACACATACTGTATGTTTATCATGCAAATTTACTGTATATGCTATACTGCACAATGTCTAATTAGCTTACTCCCTTATTAGCCCAGAGCAGAGACTAAAGGCCCATACACACTACCTGTTTTTTATTTGTTAAACCCAGCGGGCTGAAAAGAAAAAACTGATGGCTGAGGTCGGAGCTGCTGTACTATGTGATGTAAGTACAGTGATCTCCCTTGCTGTTCTATTGTGTTCTGACAGGGGGACGCACGCCCGCCCGCCCCCCCCCCCCCCCATCAAAACACTCCGGTCATCGCTCTCAACCATTGGCTGAAAGCGTTGATCAGCAAATATTTTTCGGTCATGCCCCTTCAACAGAATCTGGCTAAACAGCTGGCTTTTGTCATACTGGCTGCAGTACACATGGGCTGAATGTTGGCCGGTTTCTACTGAACCGGCCGATGGCACCCGACATTTGGCCCGTGTGTACTGCGCTTAAGGTTGGCCATACGTTGTACACTTTTCCTTTAGATTTACCAAAACCATAAAAATATGAGTTCAAACCTAAACACTTTTAATTTGTATGCAATCAGACAGGCCCTTGCACTACATAGTTGAAGTTAAATATAAAGGAAATGGAATAAGAAAATTGCATAATGTATAGCCAGCCTAATGCTTTCATAGAATAATGAAGCACAATATTTTTTAGCTCATTGAAGAAGTTGTTAAAAACCTTGTAACTTTGGAGTTTGGAGAGGCACTATGGATGAAATCTGTACCCCTGAGAAATGTCCCAGAAGGAGCAATATGCTGAATGGTTTTACACAACTCAGGCTTCATTCATATTGCAGAGCATCCAATGCAGCATTTAACCTGTGGCTTAACTACTACAAGCCACAAAATGCATCAAGCAGTCACATTCCTATAGCAGAAGTGCATAGTCCACAGGATACTTGCACACACTGTACCTAAATTATATACTGTATGCCTTTATTAAATATACATGAGTTGTTCCAGTAGTTTGAGCAGAACTGAAAGTCTGTAAACACTTCTATATGTAGGCACACCCCTCCCAGCACCCTGTAAAGTGGTCCTAAAGGGGGGTGGAACCAACCAGCTGCATCCTATCAGATGAGTTCTTTTTCACCCAGCAATGGTAGATCTTGAAGAAGGATGTCTCTTGCAAAGTCCTGAGGATAGGACGAAGAGAGAAAGTATCTTCCTGGTAGAGACTGTACACTCTGATGGCTCTGACCATGTCCAGACAGTGAAGAGCAACCTCGATTGGGTGCTTAGGAGCAGGGCACAGAGAGGAAAGGACTAGGTCTTCGTATAAGGCTGACACCACCTTTGGAAGAATGGAGGGTTGTGGGAACAAGACTATTTTATCCTTGTGAAGGAGGAGGTCCATAAAAGAGCTGCCAACTCAGACACATCTGACAACATGATAGCCATGAAGAAGGCTACCTTACAGGAGAGATCATTCAAGGGGAGTTCCCTGATGGGTTTAAAGGATGTTTTCTGCTGGGCAGAGAGAACCAAATTGAGGTCTCAAGGAAGCACACATGGTGCTGTAATTGTGGTTTGATCTGAGAAACACCTTCAATAAAAGATTTTACTAGGGAAAGCAAAATCAGTGTTTTTGGAAAAGAAAGGAGAAGGCATAAACCTGTCCCTTAAGAGTTCTTAAGGCCAAGTTCTGGTCAAATCCTGATTGTAGGAAGGAATCTAGTGGTACCGAGCCATTTTTATCACTCTTTACTCCAAGATGTTGATGAGGATCTTGGCTTCCTTGGATGACCATATTCCCTTAACTGTAAGAGATTGGTACACTCCTCCCTAACCTGAGAGGCTGGTGTCTGTTATCACATTCAAAGGTAGAAGGGACTTTCCCCATTGTAAAGGATGGGTTAGAAATCCACCAATCTAGGGATTTTTTTTCTATGCCAACAAAGTGATGTGTTTTTGGGAAGCCTTGAATGGAATAGGGCCAATGGAACAGCCTCGAAGGAGGCCACCATGAGGCCCAGAACTTTCATAGAGAATCTCACAGAAGGATGTTTGACAAACTCGAATCTGGAAAGATGCTAGGCATTCCCTTTGTCTCAGAGGTGATAACTGACCTTATAGATTCCATATGAAACTTTAAAACTTGAAGGTACTTGTTTAGGGATTTTAAATCCAGGATAGAAGAAATACCTCCATTGGGTTTTGGTACCATGAACAGATTTGAATAGCATTCTTTGAGCCTGTCCTCCAGAGGTATTGGAACAACCACTCTATAAAACCTGTCCTTGAGCAGATTTTGGTTGGTTTGAGCAAAGAAAGAGATGAGAGTTAAGAACTCTTTTGCAACTCTTTGAAACCAACTATTGAACCCACAAAACATGTGACCAAGAGAAAGGCAAACTGTAGCCCAGTCATTGAGAAGAGGGCTTTGGTGTAGGCCTGTTGGACTTTGTGTTCCAAGTCTTGCGCTGAAAGGAAGGGCTGAATTTTGAAACCTGGGTAGAGCATTAAGGTGATCTTCATTTTAAGGAGATAGAAGCTACCAAGGAGTGGGATTTTTGACCCTTCCGGTCTCTTTTGTCAGAAACTTGACACATTCATTAAAGGGCATACGTGTAAGGTGTCTTTTATAGGTGGCTTCAGGACATAAATCAGAGCCATTCAGGAGAGTTGGGTCATGACTTGGTCTAGGGCAGGGGTAGGCAACCTTTGAAAGATGGAGATCTACCTGGACAACACTGAAGAGATCAAAGATCACCGGAGTGCAGCGCCCCCCCCCCCTTTTTTTTTTAAAGAGATTCTCTAGCAAGCCCCCAATAAAAAGACAGCATGAAGAAAACCAAGAGAAAACAGCTAAAACTAATGTCACTTTAAAAATATATACTCAGCCTACCTTAAAAGATAGCTTCAGTGAGAAAATGTGCAGTTACTTTCAAAAGTATGAAGGGCTGTGTACAGAGGTCAGCAATACGTAGGGCTGGGTTTCAGCAGGGTTAGGTGTCAGGATGGCTGGGTGTCATAAGGCTGGGTGTCAGAGTGGCAGGGTGTCAGGATGGCTGGATGTAGGCAGGGCTTGGTGTCAGGATGGATGGGTGTCAGCAGAGCTGGGTGTCAGGATGGACGGGCTGGGTGTCAGGATGGACGGGCTGGGTGTCAGAATGGACGAGCTGGGTGTCAGAATGGATGAGCTGGGTGTCAGAATGGATGAGCTGGGTGTCAGGATGGATGAGCTGGGTGTCAGGATGGATGGGTGTCAGCAGGGCACAGAAGTGTTTTTTAATGCAGAATGGCGCAGGGAAGGTGCAGTTTAAAATCTACATGTCCTGCCACGAATCCTCTCTCACCTGTGCCTCTATCATCAACAAAACCAGTGGATCGGGGAGGCGGGCCGGAGGGGATGATCGCTGAAAGTCAAGAGCACGAGCCTGCCTGAGCGATTCCAGAGGCTTTCCCCGTCAGGCAGCCGCTCGTATGCAAGGGGCGGGAGCTTTCTCTGCAAATCTGTGATCAGGTGAGCGTGCGTCTGCGCTGCTGTGGACAGAAGACCGGGTCGGGACAGGGACCTGTTCGCGAGTTACCAGTCAGCGATCGACCAGTTGCCGAACCCCGGTCTAGGGCATCAACACAAAAGAGAAAAGAAGAGGCTAAGGTTTGTAAGTGCCAAAGTAAAATTCTAGCAGACAAGATCTGGTTGGTTGTTCAATGCCCTAGTCCAATTAAGCTACGGTCTGACAGAAGTTACAGCAACAGCTTGGTGCAGAGATGGGCCTGAGAGCCCCCTTAAAGTGGTCCTAAAGGCTTAATTTGTTTTTTTTACTTTCATTCATTCTATGCATGAAGGTAAAAAAAAACTTCTATATGCGCTTCCCCCATCGTGACCCAGAAATGTGCACGAGAGCAGCGGCGCTCTCTTCTCTATCACTCTTCATAGGGCAAATCCACAGCAGTGGAAGTCATTGGCTCCTGCTGCAGTCAATCAAACTCTGGGATGAGCCCACATGAGTACCCCCATAGGAAGCAGCTTTCTATGGGGGCACTGGATGAGGAGGGAGCGTCGGCAGGGAACCCAAGAAGCAGAGGATCAGGGCTGCTCTGTGCAAAATTAGTCATGCTTTGATGAAGGCCTAGGCTGAACCGCGTCAGATTTTGGATGTTTTTACTGCTTTTGATGCCACAATAAAGTCTTCATGAAGAAGCTGTCAAGTTGCCGGCTTTCAATTATTATGGATCTACTGTGAACTTTATTAGCCAGAGCACCGACCATTCTGTACACCAATGATTTATACAGCGGTAGAGCTTGGGTGAGTTTTTCTTCATATGATTGAGATGAGCAGCTAGTGTAATTGGTGGTGGATTATATTGGGCATACATGATCTTGAACAATTATCACTGAAGATTGTTTTTGGACACTGAGCACCTTTGGAGTACATAACCTAATTGTTGATATTATAGTTTATATATGCACTTTACATGTGGTATTTTAAGTTACTGTGATTTTTGATACATGCCAACAGATGCCATTTGTTTGCACATTAATTCATATAATTTCACCCTAAACTGTTAGGTTATATTGCATTGAAGTTGGATTTGCATATTAACACATGGCAGTAGTGCATATCATTTGATTATATTGTGATTGTGTTGCACTTTTTCAAGGAATTATATTGCTATAAAACTGTCAGTTTTTCTCTTGTGCAACCAATCTCTCGCTTATTATGATTTTGAAGATTGAAAAGTACACATTTGTGTGAAAGGCTAGCGGACACCTTTTACCTCTCAACAGTGCTAATTGGGCGCAGATACATGGTCTAGAGCAGCCTTTCTCAACACAGAGGAGCCCTAAAAAAAACTCTCCCATCTCAGGGAACCCCTGGTACAAATGACTATATCTAGAACTCATGATACATTAGGGAGATGGTCAGTGAGAAGAATGCTCCTTAGACTTGTGGATATTAGGGAAAAAATCCCCCCTTATAGATAGCTAAAAAGATCAATGGTGTCAGTGGGAACTTATCTGAGAGGCAGAAAATGAGCATTGCTGAGGTAACCCCTAGCAACCACTGGAGGAACCCTAGTGTTCCATGGAACCTTCCTTGAGAAACCCTGGTCTAGAGCATCCAGTGGCAAACTGTGCTAATTGGGAAAATAGTCTAGATTATCCAGTGAGGAATACACAGGCGCCAACCGAATCTCTGTTGTGTAGGCACCCAAATCAAGCAAGTGGTGTCTCCTGAAGACTGTTTGGAGAAATCAAAACAGCTCTAAAAGCACTTTTCTGGCAATAGTTTCCTTAACCACTTCCTTACTGGGCACTTAAACCCCCCTCTTGCCCAGACCAATTTTCGGCTTTCAGCGCTGTCACATTTTGAATGACAATTGCGCGGTCGTGCGGCGTTGTACCCAAATAAAATTTGCGTCCTTTTTTTCCACAAATAGAGCTTTCTTTTGGTGGTATTTGATCCCCTCTGCGTCATTTCTGATCACCGCTATAAACAAAAAATGAGCGACAATTTTGCAACAAAGAACAATATTTTTTACTTTTTGCTGAAATACAAATCCATAAAAAAAAAATCACTTAGTTTAGGCCTATATTTATTCTTCTACATATTTTTGGTAAAAAAAAAAATCGCAATCAGCGTATATTGATTGGTTTGTGCAAAAGTTATCGCGTCTACAAACTATGGGAATTGATTTATGGCGTTTTTATTATTTGTTTATTTTTTTACTAATAATGGCGGCGATCTGCGATTTTTATCGGGACTGCGATATTGCAGCAGAAATGTCGGACATTTTTTACACTTTTTTGGGACCAATGACATTTATACAGTGATCAGAAATTTAAATGTCCACTGATTACTGTATAAATGTCATTGGCAGTGAAGGGGTTAACCTGCAGGGGGCAGTGAAGGGGTTAACAGTGTTCCCTGGGTGTGTTCTAACTGTGGGGGGGGGGGCTGGCTAGGACATAACAGATCTAACTGATCCCAGCGACAGGGATCAGATGATCTGGTTTGTCCCCTGTCACAGAACGGAGAACCGCCAGCGGTTCCCCGTTCTGCAGCTCTGTCAGGCGATCGTGGGTCTCGAGCGGACATCGAATCCGCCCGACCTACGGGCACGGCCACGCGTGCTCGCGCCGCCGCCAGGGGGCGCGCCGGGAGCGTGCACAGGGGACGACGTCCATGGACGTCGTCCCGGCATTTCAGATCCGCGCTGGAGCCGTACTTAGGCAATAGCGCGGATCTGTAAGGGTTAAAGAAGTCCAGCCAAAGCTTGTTTAGCTGTACTTCTCCTGTGGATCACAGGAGTGCAGTTAGTTTTGCACTCCTGTGACCTGTTTTCAGTAGAGAGAGCGGGATGAAGTCTGCTCGCTGCTAACGTCACAGATGTCAATCTAGGCACCATTTCATCAAGACAATAAAGTCTGGATCCACCTGGTGCCTGAACTGACACCCAGCTCAGCCTGAGCTGGCTGCCCGGCACTCTCCACAGCCCAGTGCTCCAATTAGCAAGGAGGGAGCAGAGAAGAGAGCTTTGATTGATAGCCTACAGCTCTCCGCTTACGGAGCTCTGAAAACCGAGTAATCAGCGGTGTTCGATCGATCGATCAGTTCTTAATGCAGAGGCGCCAGGGGGACTGCTGCTGCATCTGCCTAGGTAAATATGAATCTGAAAAAAAAAACCAAAAAAACTTTACTTCTCTTAAGAACTACCTGCGCCGAATTCAGGCAAGCTTTTGTACCAGTGATGGTAACATTACTGACACATGCAGATAATTCAGGTAGTTCTTACTACCACCACTTTAAGAATCTGTTCTATGGCAGTGACCAATTCCTAAAGAATTACTGCCAGTTCTCAGATTAGGAATCTGGTGCTAAAGAAGACCAACTCTGAGCTGTCATGCAGAGGTACACCAAAACTCAGAGGGGGCCTTGCCCACAGAGGCCTGTATCCCAGGCTTTAAAATGATTAGCCCCAAGTCCCAAGGCTGGCCGGGAACTCGGGGCTATACAGGGCCGGTGTTTTAACTAAAAATCAGGCGCTGCCCAGTGATGCAGGAAGTCCTGCCTCCAGTGGACCGCGGCTCCCATGATGGATGTCACACTGGTCAAATGCCGGGACGTGTGACATCCACCATAGGAGCCACCGCTCCAGGAGGCGGGACCCAGTGGACATTGCAGTGTAAGATCCCCACTCTGTGTAAACCGGCGGGCGGTGGCTCTCCTCTTCTCATGGAGGTGCTGATGGGCACTGGCAAGGCAGCACTGATGGGCACTGGTGACTGGCGAGGCTGCACCGATGGGTACTGGCAAGGCTGCACTGATGGGCACTGGTGAGGCTGAGCTGATGGGCACTGGTGAGGCTGCATTGATAGGCATTCGTGAGGCTGCACTGATCTGCCAGCTCAAGTGAGCCCTCAGATGCAGTGTGCCATCACTGAGACCCTTCGGACAGTACTGAAACAGGCTGCAGCCCAGCCAGGCAGCAACCAGCAAGTGAGCCTAACCCCCCCCCCCAATGCCGCCAGGCTTGGGCTGGACTTATTTTAAAATGTGGAAGGGGTTATCAAATTTACCTTCGGGCTGAAGCCCCTGGTCTTTTTCCCACCTAGCAACACCCCTGATCCCCGGCCCTATTTAAATGTCCGCCTGGAGATTTTCCGACCAAATACTAAATATGAATGGGGATACAGGTGATGCCATTACTTCTAATGGCAAGGACCATATTTGGATGGGTGGAGCCTGATGGGGAACTGAGGGACTTGTGCCCCATCAGGTCAGCTTTACTTTGGAATGACTGCACATGACAGTGAGCAGATTCGAAAGCTTTTATTGGACTGAACAGCAGCTATGGGCCCGCCCCATTCCCATGCACTGTCAATCAAACGTGCAGCAGACCTGACAGGGTACTAGTCCTAGTTCCCCATCAGGCCCCACCCACCCCAGTACAAGACTTCTTAGCCATACACCTATTAGTGCGACAGGTGCAGAAACCAGAGAGGGAGGGTAGGAGGGGGTAAACTGAGTTAGGAGTGCCCAGTGTGAACACTCCTTTCACAGTGACAACACAGACAGAATTATGCACCTGTCTATGATGGGTAAATCGCACTGATATTTTCGGTGCTGTGCCCCTATGGAATTCTAAATCAGCCTCTCTCAACTGGGATGCCACCTGAGGTCATCAGGGGTGATAGGGCATCCTGGTAGAAAGGCATTCAGATGAGAGTGAGACTGAGCTCCTGCAGAGAACTGAGATAGTCAGAATAGGAGCTCGGTCAGAACAGTGACAAGCAGTTAGGAAAGTGAAAGCACTTGAAGGAGGTGGTGGCTTCCCGAGTCCTGAGCTCTCTGCCTCCCCCAACAGTACAGTACTCACCAGTACAAGTGACAGTAAAGTACTGCAGATTTTTAAAAAAAGGTTGTCTGTATGTGTGTGCATACAAAGTATGTTTATAGGTGTGTGTGTGTGTATTTATGTATGCTACTCCAAATCTTGGCAGTTTAGAAGTGATATGTCACCTTCCCAATGCCTGTTTTAACCCCATAAATGCAGCACAAAACAAGTGGAGGCGCATCACGTGGAACAGTATAAATACATAAATGACATAATAGTCCATTAAGAGTCCATACACTGAGTGCTGCGCTTCGGGGGAAAGTAGGCGGTTCAGCCACTGGGAGAGAAGGGAGACAAGGAAGGAGGCGCCTCCAAGTGTGAACTGTTGGTATATAAAATGTATTAAAAGATTGTGCTCCAGAGAAACTTACTGGATATACAGTCTTGATGCTCTCTAGCCAGGTGGGTTAAACAAAGGCATTGAGATATCTATTGTACTGTGATGTATGTTATAGTGTATCTTCATTGTAGGACCTAATAAAAGAAACTGAATTTAATCCTTGTCATCTTCCATTAATTACAGGTTGAAAGCTTCTCCTCACATCCTATGGGGGTGGTGGATATCCAAAAAGAGTGAGTACATTATATGCATAATACCCATGATCAAGCTGTGGTTATATCATCTGTAACTTGTACCAATATATATTTATATACACATACGCTTTATATAGAGTATAATCTTGCTTTTATCTCTTTTGACCCATAGCCTTTCATTCCCAATTGATGTCATTACCATCATTATAGAGATAGCACACCATTATAAAAAGTGCTTCCTGTATTACATGGTGTAGTCATGTAATATATATATATATATATATATTTTTTTTTTCATATATGTTATCTAATTTATATTTCTTAAGCTATTTGGTCTCCTGTCTATGCCCATATATAATAGTGATTTTCAATGCATTGTCCATAGCCGTCTGCTGTAGCCTGCCAATAGCCTATATCTTTTGTCCAATCATATTCTTAGGAGTTGTCTGAGACCGCAGGCTACAAAAATATGGCGGCACATCTCTTCCTCATGCCTGACGAAGCGCACGACTGCCCCTACACCGCAGGACGGACGCTCTGAAACACGTCGCAGACATATGACATCATCCCACCCCGACTGAGCCAGCTTGCAGATCAATAGCATATATAAAAAAAATCAAACAGCGCAGTCCAAAGTCCCGCTAGCAGCTGAACACTAAAAGGTAATTTATCACAACCCTATATAAAAATGTCCATAATGAGAAAGTGCAGCGCTTGAAAATTCCTCTGGATAGGTAGCACCCAGTGTGATTAAGTGACTAGATGTTCAAACAATCAGATATTAGTGCTCTTGTGACACTCTTCCTCCACCATCCACACTAGCAGCTCACCTCCCCTATCAGGCTTATTACAGGAGCCCAATAGTGCCTGTTGTCACAATTGGATGGACAGATGAAATAATCCCTGTGAACGAAAGGTACCATAGATTCCCTTTCTGAGCCGCTCCAATAAGGGTCAACCTCTCCACTCCAAATAACGGTGACATAGAATAAAGGAGAACAAACTCTAGTGCTCTCTGTATAACCAGTATTTCTTTTTTTGATTACAAACGTTTTTATTGGAAGGTAGTATACAAAATCCAAAATACATTTCTCATTACAGTTGTCGTATGAAAATAAAGGTATAGAGCTGTATAACTTAATCTAGTACTATAGTATTACAATAGCCTAGTGAGCTTATTACATAATGTAAGCCAAAATTTACAGATTAGCTTGATCCCATAGTTCCCATTTATTGTTGAAAATATGTTTAGAGTCTCTCAAGGAATGGTATATACTCTCTGTGTGTTTAATCGTTGACATTCTTTGAATTATTTGTTGCCAGATAAGGGTGGGAGATTTCCAGTTGAATGCGATCATCCATTGGGTGGCGATAACCAGTATTTCAATGAGATAAAAGGAAAATACTCACAAGTAGGGCACTTAAAACCAAGTGCCTGGCTGAACAGCACACAATACAATAAAATCAATGGCAGAGACGTCCACAATTGGAGACAGCAGCGGCTGCGGATGACGTCACTTCCACTTCGCTCCCAGTGTGGCGAATATCTTCATGGCCCACTGGGAGGAAGAAGCGGTGTTCGCCAGGAGGCCGTCTGAGCTAATATGCTACAGACGGTTCATTGATGACATCATACTCATTTGGGAAGGGGACCTCTCAAGCCTAGAAAGGTTTATGCATACCCTTGATTCTAATTCTAGGAATATTTCTCTTTCCTGGAATGTAAGCCAGGAACGTATTACTTTCCTTGACCTGGAGATCTTCGTGGAAGATGGCCGTCTCTGTATGGTTAATCATTGTAAGCCAACAGATCGTAATGCTTACATACCCCTGGAGAGTTGTCACCACCAGAAATGGTTGGATAACATCCTCAGGGGTCAATTTATTAGATTGAGGCGCAATTGTTCAAAAGAAGTCGATTACAGGGAACAAGCTAGCGCCTTGTCAGCAAGATTCCAACAGAAAGGCTATAGTAAGGTCCTATTGGATCAGGAAATGAGTAGGGTAGGTACAATGGACAGGGTTAAGCTTGTGGCTGATACCGAAAAAACAACTAGGGCTGAGGGTCAGCAGTTCAAAGTGATTCTGGATTATAATGTACAGTACAAGAAATTGGAAAGAATAATACAACGGAACTGGCCTATCTTAAAATTGGACAAAACACTTGGGCCATTACTTCCAGAAAAGCCTCAGTTTGTGTATAGAAAGGCTCCCACCCTGAGAGACAGGATAGCCCCGGGGGTTGTTGATCCCCCCAGACAGGTGGAAAATCGTATTTTCTCCATTGAGCATGCAGGAGCTGTAGAATGAATATTAAAAAACTAAAAGCTTTCACAGCTACAGCCACGGGTATGGAGCACGAGATAAGACAGCTCATCACCTGCCAAACCATTGGAGTAGTGTACATGCTTGAATGTAGCTGTGGTCACCAATATATTGGACGCACCTCCCGCCCCCTACATGTGCATTTGAGAGAACACGTTAATATCCGAAAGGGATTTAAAGACCACAATGTATCATTGCACTTTCGGAGACACCATAACAGGGACCCCAGTTCATTAAAATTTTGAGGGGTTGAACATGTTTCTAAGCATTGGAGAGGGGGCAACTACATTAGGCAATTAAGCAGAAGAGAATCATTTTGGATACATCAGACCTCTGTCTTAGCACCTAATGGTTTAAACATTGAGTTTGATCTCAATTGTTTCATTTCAGATCGTTAAAATAATATTTTTATTATGAGAGGGATACATTTGGATCTTTTATTCTTTTATAATTGGAGTTTTATTTATACTTCCGTGGCTTACTTTTTATTGTTTATATGTATATGTATTTGTATTTTTTGTATTGCTTTTTATTATCATTGGAGGCAGTGATGGTTGCGGTATGACGGCAAGTAGGATCGTATTTTGAGATCCAAATTTTTTGGAACTGGTTTTCCTTTCCCCCTTATTTACCTCTATTAAGGTCATTTGGACAAGAATATACATTTATATTTTTCTGGTTAACACTCGTCCCGGTATTTGGGACGCAGCTCGACCCTACTGTAGTAGTGGGTTGGGCATGCGGTTACCAGTGAATTTTAATAGGTGTATTTGTATCACATGTCAGCGATGCTGTTCATAAAAGCGGATGTCAACATCACTTCCCTATCCGCTGAAGAAGTTCCGGGAAGTGACGCCATCCGCAGCCGCCGCTGTCTCCAATTGTGGACGTCTCTGCCATTGCTTTTATTGTATTGTGTGCTGTTCAGCCAGGCACTTGGTTTTAAGTGCCCTACTTGTGAGTATTTTCCTTTTATCTCATTAAAATACTGGTTATACAGAGAGCACTAGAGTTTGTTCTTTATTCTATGTCACCGTTGTTTGGAGTGGAGAGGTTGACCCTTATTGGAGCGGCTCAGAAGGGGAATCTATGGTACCTTTCGCTCACGAGGATTATTTCATCTGTCCATCCGATTGTGACAACAGGCACTATTGGGCTCCTGTAATAAGAGCCTGATAGGGGAGGTGAGCTGCTAGTGTGAATGGTGGAGGAAGAGTGTCAAAAGAGCACTAATATCTGATTGTTTGAACATCTAGTCACTTAATCACACTGGGTGCTACCTATCCAGAGGAATTTTCAAGCGCTGCACTTTCTCATTATAGCTTGCGGATCAAGCCTTGCCTTGGTGTGTTCCTCTGCCGGCCCGGAGACACCTCCCTGCCAACGGCTAGAAGCACCAGACCCGGTGCTACGGGCGGAGACTCAAGATAGCGGCGGGAGTGTGCTCCCGGTCCTGATGTGCCTGTTTTTATCCGCATAAATGTGAGTTGCCAATCAGCTGTCTTTTTTTAATAAATTTTATATACCAACAGTTTACACTTAGAGACGCCTCCTTCCTTGTCTCCATAAATGCAGCACACTGTGCTGCAACCGCATGCAACAGAGGCGGTTACAGGGCAGCCCCATTCACTTGGGGGGTATACTTCTAGCCATGGCCAACACTGCCAACACTGGCTGCTGCCTCTGCAGCTAAAGGGAGAACAGTTGAGGGCTAACCACGTGGTTTTAATGACCCCAACTCCATGTAGGAATGAGCCCTAGGTTCACATCTACACAGCTGCATGCTGCATGTAGGGGAGCCCATTCATTTCACTTGGTTGCCCTACCTGCAGAAACACAGGGAGACAAGTCCGTGACCCTTTTTTTTTTATCACACTGAACCGAAAAAGCACCACATTTGGAGTTTTGTGGGGGTACCATTGAGAATTAATGGAACCGCTGTGTGTCTGCTAATGAGCAGCACGTTCGTCTGTGTGTCAGGAACACATGCAACTTTGCACACGTTCCTGACACGCAGTAATTTGATCCAAGCCTTAGACGGAGATGCAAGAGGAGACTTTAAATACCATTTTAAAGTGATACTAAACACACACTGTTTACATTTTCATTGTTCTATTTCTGTATGTGGAGGATGGCACTGTATTTTAATAAAAAAAGAAAACCTTTTTCCTAATCGCTATGCAGCTGTCACTTGACCCAGCTCTTTCTGAGCCAGTCTGCAGGGAAACCTAAACAGGAGGAGCTTCTAGTCCTCTGCTACTGGTCACATGTTCAAAATAACAAGAAAAACAGCATTTAGAATACAGAGTAAACATAAATAACTAATATCAATAAACTGTTTTAAATTGTCATACAAACATATATTTGAAATCAACTATTTTTTGGCATTAACCTCTTCGTGCCGAGAGTACGTAAATATTCGGCCTCTCGGCAGGTGGGCCTTGACACTGAGAGGCTGCATATTTGCATACCAAAATGTAAACAAACCTGTGCTGAGAGCAGTGCCCCCAACATAGTTACCTGGTGCCTTACGGAAATCTCCTGATCACTACTTACGCTGTGGCAATCGATCACGGCGGTCACATGATCATAAACCCAGCTTCCTGGCATCAGAAAACCCCTTAAAGGGCTGGGAGGCGATGGCATTAACATGATTGATAGAGGTGACGCCTCGATCAATCTACATGCAATATCCCGCCTCCACTGTGTTTTGTTGGTTAGTGGGCATGGAGGAGGAGGAGTAGGAGGGAGAGCGTGAGCTGTCATTTACCACCATGTATACAACCTCATGTGTGACTCCATAGTCACATGGGCTACTCAGATGCGATAGGGAGGAAATGCTCAGCATAGAAACTCTAACTGAAACTCTACTGAAAACTGAAGTGCAGAGCTTCCAACACCGCTCTGCAAAACTCCTAGCTGAATTGGGGACATGGACAGAAGGGGAGACTGCGAATAGCAGGATCAACCAGTTTTTATGCAGAATAAAGAAAACGAGACTCATAGTATCTGCGCGAGCATGAACATTATGTAATACACCAATTATTGATAGTTTTTCATGATGTGGTTTTAATGACACTTTAACCAGTTCCCAACCGGCTCACATAGATTTACTGATGCAAGTTGGCAGCATAGCGCAAATTGGTGTTTACAAACGGCGATTCACGCGGCCGCAGCTAGGGGGCGGGCTGCCGGTGGCATGCTCTCATGCCCGCCGCACACTCCGAGTGGGGCCGCGGGTCGGACAGACTCGATGTCTGCCGGCGACCCGCGATTGCCTGCTACAGAAGAAAAGCGGGGAACTGCCGATGTAAACACGGCGGTTCGCCACTCTGTCAGGCGGCATGATGGTGATCTACTGATCCCGGTCATCGGGATCAGTTAGATCTGGCATGCCCCTGCCAGCCCAGCCCCCACACAGAACACAGTTAACCCCTTGAGTGCCCCCTGCAGGTTAACCCCTTCCCGTGGCATTTATACAGTAATCAGTGGCTATTTTTAGCTCTGATCGCTGTATAAATGTCAATGGTCCCAAAAAAATTTCAAAAATGTCTGACCTGTCTGCCGCATTATCGCAGTCCCGATAAAAATCGCAGATCGCCACCATTACTAGTAAAAAAAAATAGTAAAAATGCCATAAATGATTCCTCAGTTTGTAAACACCAACTTTTGCGCAAACCAATCAATATACGCCTATTGCGATTTTTTTTTTTTAACCACAAATATGTAGAAGAATATTTAATCTGCCTAAACTGATGAATAAATTATTTTTATTTTTTTTTTGCACATTTATTATAGCAAAAAGTCAAAAACATGTTTTTTTTTCAAAATTGTTGCTCTTTTTTGTTTAGATCGCAAAAAATAAATACCGCAGAGGTGATCAAATACCACCAAAAGAAAGCTCACTTTGTGGGGAAAAAAAGGGATGTCAATTTTGTTTGGGTACAACGTCGCACGGCTGCGCAATTTTCAGTTGAAGCGGCGCAGTGCCAAATCGCAAAAAGTGATCTGGTCATTAAGGGGGTAAATCCTTCCAGGGCTGAAGTGGTTAAAGGCACCCTGACTGGGAAAAAAAAGGTTCACAAACACTAGTCTAGATCAACTCCAGGCAGCATATTTAGAATGCTTAATACTACCTGTTTTCCCTATACAGGACTCAATGGAGGCATGAGACTAGGGAAATATATAGCGATAGCTGCTCCATAGATTTTTGTACCAGCAGAGGTTAAAAAGGCCAAGGATGATACATCACTGTACAATTTGTGTTTTTAATCCATGTCTAGAATAAGAGAACAGAAAAAGCAGATACAGATTTTGTTGCTTTATTTGCATATTGGAGTCTTGCATAGAACTGCTTAAAGCTTTAGAGCCATCCTGTTGCATGTTTCAATATTCTCCTTTATATAGAAGCAAGCAATGGTCATCACAGCTCTGCATGTGTTCCAAAATAACAAAATCAAGGAGAATTCTACAAGGGATGGCTACAGCACAGTTATTAGACATGCTAATAAGGCAGCAACTGTCCTAATTATGTTTAGTGACAAGTATAAAAAATAATAACAGTATACAACCCTATGTAAAGGCAAGTCCAGAAGGGCACACGGAAAATAGGGCATGACTTCATATGTAACTTATACAAACCCTTAATAGAATGAGATGAAAATATAAAAGGTCACTGGTTAATACACCGCAATAGAAATAAAAACAACAAAAAATTAAAAAAAATCCCAAAAGGTATTCTCATATGTATAAAAAACATGTTTAAAAAGATAACTGGTTATGTCATGTCACCTGGTTGGTCTACTAACTAGAAAGAAAATTGCCCCTGTAACACAAGACACCCTGGGCCAGTTCCATGTGGACTTCTGCCATGTTCCTTTCAGCTTTGTATTTACAGTTAAAGTGACCATGTAGGTCCAAAAATAATCCATGCATGGCAAGCAACATTCAATTTCTGCTTGGGTTCTACTTCACCTCCTTGTTACTGGAAACCGCTGCTGGAGGCCCATATATTTTTGAGAAAGTTTAAACTGATGCTGGGTTCACACTGCCATGCATAACGGCTCACAGGGGTCTGGTGCGTCCCTGTTCACCGTTTCAGGTCTGATTTCGGTCTGAATTTTTGGCTGAATTCGGACCTGAAAACGGACCAGAAGACGTACAGGGCTCCTGTGCAATTCACTCCGCAGCCATCCCAGAGATGTGTGAACCAGCTCCATTGAGAGCAGGTCAGAGTCTCCTGACATGTGAATTGGATGCAGGGAAACCCACATCAAATTCGCAATAGTGTGAACCCAGCCTTACAGATCTAACAAAACTCTCCCTTTTGTTTTCCATAATGCAGCGTTGGTTAATCAGGTGCCAAGCCTTGAATTATGGGAGAAACCCATTGTCGAGGTGGAACGACGACACATTATAACCAGACAGGACAACCTGGGTTAAATATATCTATTTTGATGGTTTAGTTGAACGGTGTCTTATCGTCTACGACATTCCACGGACAAAAATGGAGACGGAGGGTATTAAGTTCCGAACCGTGGACTAATTGGTTGCGACGTAATACCTTTTGTTTTCCCTCTCAAAACAATCTAGACATTCCGACCCAAGTGTGATAACGCTTAAACTACACCCAAAGGGACGTAGGTTAAGTGTACAGTCCTCTGAGACTGGACGAGAGTTACCTCGACCAAGTGTGTAGAG
>BLSH010194872.1:29699-46161 GCA_018402905.1 Glandirana rugosa
TCTGATAGGCTAGATACGGTCCTGAATGTACTGTTGTGGCTGCAGGCAAAGTGATATACTTTTATGTCGCTGCCCCTTGCCCGGCTCCTGCTGTGACTGTGCACAGAGTGAGCCTTTCAGCAATACCCAGGCAGGACCTGCTGATTGGCTGTGTACAATCACAGCCCAGAGTTGTGTGTTGGTAAACAGAGAGAACAATCTGTCAGTTTTTCAGGGATGAGAAACTAATATCTTTGGTAAAAAGCAGCACACATTACACATTGTTAGGCAGACATTTAACCCCCTTGATCACCCTAGCGATTAGCCCCTTCCCAGCCAGTGTCATTAGTACAGCGAGTCTATAGTATTATCACTGATCACTATTCGTGTCACTTTTGAAGTAAGCGGCAGTTAGTCAGTTCCCCCCCAGCGTCAGATAGTGTTCGATTGACCGCCGCACTATCGCAGTCCCATTACAAGTCACTTATCGCTGCCATTAATAGTAGGACAAAAAAAAAAAAAAATTTCCACCACACACACACACACACCATAGTTTGTAGGTGCTATAACTTTCTTGCAAACCAATATACGCTTATTGGGATTTTTATTGATCGAAAATATGTAGCAGAATACTTTTGTCAAAATTTATGAAGAAATTGAATTTAATTTTTTTCTTGGATTTGTTTTATAGTACAAAGTAAAAAACTTTTTTTTTTTTTTTCAAAACTGTATTTTTTTGTTTAGATCACAAAAAAAAAAAACAAAAAAAAAAAAACAGTGGTGATCAAATACCACCAAAAGAAAGCGCGGTTTGTGTGAAAAAAAAAAAAAGTATATAAAATTTTGTTTGGGTATGACCGCGCAATTATCAATTAAAGTAGCACAGTGCTGAAGAGCAAAAAATTGCCTGGCTAAGAAGGGGGTAAAATCTTTCAGAACTCTAGTGGTTAACACCCTACTTACCGTGCCTTTAAATAAATATCGGTGCTAAACACTAAATAATTAGGTAGATAATTCTCTATTTTAGAAAACTTTATTCACAGATGAAATAAGTATACAGTATAACATCCTCTCTTTGTTATCTAGCTCACAAAAACACAGGATACAAAGTTCGCCAAGAATGAAGGATCTGACCAGAACACTGCTCATCTGGAACTCAGACGCACGGCCTGGCCAGCACCCCAAGGAAACACAAAACTAGACATGGCGCTAGCCAATTGCAGAAGTAAAATAAAGCCTTGTGTTCTGTGTATGGCTATCAGCATTTCTGTAATAATGCACTCAGGGAAATATTATTTTACACTGCTCAAGAGATACACAGAAGCGCTCATTCACACAGTTCATTAGCTCATGATATAGTCTACTTACTGACAGGTGCCTCGGTGTGTAGCCAAGACTCCGGCCAGAAAAAGCTGCCGGAGGGTGCAATGACCGCTCAGAATACTGTTGGCAGAAAGAAATGGAAAAATTAGCAAAACAGGAAGAGAGTTTTGTTGAGAATCTTAACATTATAGTACATTCTGCAGAACTACCACAAGAAACAAAAGAGGTCTGTATGATGTGATCTGTATATATAGATGTGCTTTAACCTTACCTAGAGCAATGGCTTTTAGAATAATTGCTTATTAGCTCTGGCAAAACACAATGAGGCAATGGGATACAGCCAAAGATAAAAAAAAAAATCCAATTGACAACGCTCATTTAAAACTGCTGATAGATGACAAAATAAACTATATTTGTATAAATAAGCACAAAAGGTAAGCCCCCAAGAAACATTTTATGGCAAATAACAGAACCTATACTAGAAGTAAAATATGACAAAAAAAACGAGATGCCTCTGCGCACCGAGAAGCACATCTAGACATCTAGGCCCCAGTCACACTTGCGCTTTGGATCGACTGATTTCCTGTGGGAGAATCGGTGGAGTTTCCTGCAAACAGCTGTGGATGGAAAGCCTCATACAAAGCAATGTAATCAATCAGTGATTGGCAGCACAGTGGCTAAGTGGTTAGCACTTATGCTTGGCAGCACTAAGGTCGATGCTTTGAATCCCAACCACGGCACTACCTGCCTGGGGTTTGCATGTTCTCCCTGTGCCTGCATGGGTTTCCTCCGGATACATCGATTTCCGCTCACACTCCAAAGACATGCTGGTAGGATAATTGGCTCCTATCTAAATTGGTCCTAGTATATGTATAAATGTGAGTTAGGGACCGCAGATAATAAGCTCCTTGAGGGCAGGGACCGATGTGAATGTATAAAACATATGTATATGTAATTGCTGCATAAATTGATGGCGCTATACAAGTACCTATAATAATTAAAAAATAAAAATTACCTGTGGATGATTAGCCCTGAACACAAACCTTTTGAGTCCAGGAGCCGAACAACCGCAGGTTATGTTGAAAACCCCACTCAGTCTCCCACAGGAAATCGCAGTCATCCCCAAATTAAGGTGTTCGTTAGGCCCTACTGTATGTGAACACTACACAGTCTGCTGGGTTATAATAGTGGAAACTTTTATACTTAAACCAGACCACCTCTCCCGTAGAGCATGAGAGAGAAGCACCCAACAGAATCATGCAACGAAAGGAAACTATTTTGCCCTGTGACCGATGTGAGATGTTAACAGCCTGGGCAATCAGACTGCAGCCAAGTTTCCTGGATAGCATTACCAGTTCAATAGGCCATAGATGCTCTTTATTACATAAGAATGTTTCTCTAATTACAGAATGCAAAACAAAAATTGCAAAGCTGGAGCTCAACTATACCCTTGGTCCTTGGCTCCGATGTCTTCTCGTTGATGGAGTTAAAGATAGTTCAGGAGAGTATTCTTCCACAATTACTCGTTCTGATGGAGTGTTTGGTCTTATTTGCATTCTGCTGTTAGGATAGCCATGGGCTCTAGAAGGTAAATTCATTCCTCCTCCATCTACCATCCTTTCATCTTCTGCTCCCAAAGGCTGAGATCTGCGGGTATATCGATTAGGTCCCTTTGCCAAAGTTGAAGCTGCAAAAGGGTCATCAGATGGCAAGACATCATACCGGTCTGATGGAGTTTGTGGTCTTGATGCGGATTTAACAATATGACTTCTGGTCCTGGAGCTGGTCACATAGTACTCACCAGCTCTTTCTTCATTATGTCTGACCTGTGCAGAATTTAGAAGCCTGTCCTCTGAAGGAAGGATGTCCACACGTCCAATGGGTGTGTTGGATCGAACAGTGATCCTACCCAGGGAAGGAGATCCAGTCACAGCCACAAATACATCATCATTGGATGCAGCCCTGTGCTTGGGAGACTGGATTTTGGGGCTGAGACTTGGGGTCAGGGGTATTTCTTTTCTGGTAGGACTACTTAATTTTGGGGCAGCATTTGGATGAGAATTGTCCAGGTAATGGACAGGACTTGCATACTTCAAGTTAGGGGGTGGACTTCTCTTTACAATACGGTGTCTTGGAACCTCTGATGGGACAGGTGGCAGAGATTGTGATCTTGAGGCCTTGACAAATCTTTGAGCCATGTATTCAATTTTTTCTGCTGAAGGACTGCTGGTTGATGGAGAGGAAGGATTTATGACCATACTTCTTACATCCCGAGTTTCCACACTCTCATTCTGTTGTATGAACTTTTCATCTCTTGAGTTCCAATTTCTATCTACAACTTCAGAGTTGTATATATGAGTAGGAAGCATGGCCGGAGAGGAAGGGGCAGAGCAGGAGACAGCAGAGGAATATTCATCATGTGGACATTCAAATCCATTAGGATGGGGTCTAGGAGGACTCCTAGCTTGATAAAGCCTGCAAAAAATACACATTGAAAACCATGTAAACTCACATCTTCATATCAGAGTTTATAAGTTAGGAAATGCTATGCACATAAATGTACTGGTTGCTTACTTAAAGTTAAAATTTATCTAAAACCAAATTTTTTTTTTTTAAGTTTTGGATAGAGCGATGATGCATTAGAACCTCTAAGGTTTTTTTTCTTCTCTCTGGATCAGTTAGAACGATTCACTCACTCCTTTTATCAAGATGACCACTGTCTGAGGAAAAATCAACATTTTTAAGTTGTTACCAGAATAATCACCATATGTAGGAAATCATCCAATAAAGGGCAATTTCTCATGACGACTTGGTATTCCCCCAATTTTGGAGATTTTTTTTGGTATTCAGTAAAAACCAACAGCTGTCAGGCGTTTTAAATTAACTGTGCTCTATCCCAATTTAAAAAAATAGATTTTGCTTGAGGTTTCACCTTTAACCTGTCTTTTTGTAGCAGACACTGGGGCAGATGTTACTGCTCTTTAAAGGAGCATTTGTTTTACATGCCCCCGTCTTAAAACCTTTGGCCGACCACCAGGTTATGGCAAATAGGCCAGACACAGGTCCTTGTACATAGAGCTGCCAAGTATTTTGATTTAACTTTCATTACCTAGGGCTGTTGACAAAAGCTCAAGTACCAACTGCAACATTGATAGAACATTTTTTTTTATGTACCAAGTGTATGTGTGTACTTTTATTAATATGCATTCCTAAAATTATGCCCACACTAGACAAAACAACAAATATGCTTATCACATGATGCTACCTAACCCTGCATTTTATCCATATTTGTTCCACCTACTCTCTACATCGTAACAGGCTCGATTAAGACATTGTGCCATTATATACTATACATGTGTGGGAAGTGCATTCCTGCCAACAAAAGACGACAATTAATGCATCTCATAACTGTCCATGCAAGATTTAAAGTATTTCCTTACTCTGCAGAAGGTTGCTCCTTATGAAAAGGCACCCACTCTTCATCTTCTGGTATAGAGTCCTTCCCCTCCAGAGACATCTTGCTTTCCACCTCTTGTCTGCTATAAGTGAATTCTATATTCTTCAACAAACTCTCTGGTGTTGGTGGAGGTACCGACCCATTCTGAGACACAGATGTGTAATGTTGTATGGCATCTGTTAAGGACTCTCTTAGTCCGCTGAATAAGCTGTCCTTCTCAAAGTCTCCATTTCTGTCCTGTTCTGGCAGGCTGTCCCTGGAGCTCTCATCCTGTGATCTTGTCTCAGATAGGTGAGCAATCTCCAGAGATTCAGCACTTTTTCCATCATCACCCACAGTGTTTATCTCACTATGGGAAAAATCTTCATAACTGGCATATAGTTCATCTTGTGGAGTCAGGTTGTGGCCATGGTTGTTTCTGTAAGACAGAAATCCAAAGTAATTCACATGGTACATTCATATTTTGTAGGTCTACAAAACCTAGAGTCAAAAAATCTTGCTGCTCGAAAATATTTGAGATCTGCAGGTAAAGTGTAGGTCTCAAATATGTTTGATCCAAATATATTATGTTCGATGCAATAGCGGTTTGTGACAAAGGTTTAGGGTAGGGGTTAATGCATGTGATGATAATATCCGAGGCCATGCATAGAAATATTGCAACATTTGGGAGTATTTATGAGTCATCTTGAACTATTCTTTTTCTTGCTTGAGAGGAAATATTTTCATTGCAAATGGACTGGGATGCATAAACTGGAAAAAGTTAATCAGAATGGCGTATCAGAAAGTCATCCGGGTTAAGGTCGATCTCTCACCTCTCTGCAACAGAGATCTGCTTTTTTTATGTCCAGCCTGAAAAACAGCTAATGTAGATGCATTTGAACTTGAGTAAAAAAAAAAGTAGTAGCGGTATTGCTTGTAGTGACTAATCCGCTATCATTTTCCCAATGTATATATCCCAACACCAAATTCCTGCTCTTTCCCATTCATTTATTATTTTGCATTAAACTAGGATTTATTTATTTTCATAGGGAAGAATGGGATTTCTTTAAACATAGCTTATTGTGTTTTTGGGCACACTTCATTAAGCTTAAAGCCCAAGTTTACCTGGGCTTTAAATTAAAAATCTGCACAAGAAACACGCCTTACCTTCAGCGTGATGTGTCCCTTGTGCTTCGGTCTTCTAGTTCTGTAGTAATTATTGTACTCTGATGCCCCCCTACCACACTACCTTAATATTCCTGTGAGGGAGGCCTGATTAGAACCGAGGACGAGTCACAAGCACTCTCATCAAGCGTGCTCAACTATGCCTGCCCTTTTTGCCCAGTTCCACCATTCATAGAATCCATACTACAGCTTCTATGAATAAAAGAGAATCTACGAATGGAGGACAGGCAAACGATAGCAAGGTCTGCGCTCTTCATTCGCTTCTATGAATGGCAAAGCGGGACAGAAAGGGCAGACATAGTCAAGCACTCTTGATGAGAGCCTGCGATCGCTCCTTAGTTTTATTAGCCCCCACAGCATTGAAAGATTACAGTGGCAAGGGTGGTGGAGAATGCGAGGAGGAAGATCACTACTGAACTAGAAGATAGAAGCACAAGGGGCACATAACACTGAAGGCAAGTAATGTCCCTTGTGCTTATTTTGTTGTTTTTTGTTTTAGGTAATCTTACACTTTAAACAAATCAACTATATTGTTGATTCTGGTCACCAGTCCTCAGGAAGGATGTGCTGGAACCAGAGAGAGTTCAGAGAAATGTAACAAAATTAATATTGGGGCTTGAGGACCCTCAAATACGAGGAACGACTACAAGCGCTAAATTTATTCTCCCTGGAGAAAAGACGCTTGAGAGGGGATATGATAGCAATATACAAATATCTCAATGGTGATCCCAGTGAAGGTAGGAAACTATTCAGTTTCAGAGTGTAGGAAGACACAGGTCCACACTATGAGACTGGAGGAAAAGCGGTTTAACCTTAAAGTGGTAATAAACCCTCCTATCATTTTCAGCCAAGGAAGCTGCCATCTTTGCCTGTTTCATCTACAACTGCCATGATGCTGCACATGTGATCAGCTATGACACCAGCCATTGGATGGTTTGACAGTTTGGTTTAGAGCACAACCAATGGGAGTGTTACATTTCCGGCACGTGCCGGAAATGTAACTGGTTTTTAACCTGTTAAATGCATGGGTTTACTACCGCTTTTGTGCATCTTAGCGAACACAATATACAGGGGGATATGGGAAATGATTATCTACATGAACACAGGTTGAACTATTGTCTTTATTCAGCCTTACCAACGAAGTAACTATATAGGGATTTATCAATCCTTACAAATGCAATGCAGTGCTGTAATCCTCATCTATCAATTGGCTCTAAAAGGCTTCCTGGAATTAAATTACCCCTTCCTGGCATCTCTTCAGGTTCTGAACGTTGAGGGGTGTAGGAAAGATCGCTGATCAGTTAAACACTGATTGGCTGCCCCAATAATCACATGATTGGGAGCCAGTCCCACAGGCTACAAATTGTTGGTGGGGACCTAGAGCTGACTTTGACACCTTGGTCCCTGTGCTAGGAATGTGCATGCAAGTGCGCTCTCAGCACAGAAACATCAGCCGCTCAGATATGCATTTGTGGGCGTTAAAGCCCATCCTTCTGCTGCCACATTTATGTGTTACCAGGCAGAAACAGTTTAACGAAAGAAGAAGTCTATTGCTATGGATAATTACACGTGGTTAATAAAGTCTCTTTTTCTGCACATTTTATTTTTCAGGAAAGGGTCTTCCTAACCACTTGCCGACCGCCCGCCGCAGCGTGACCACGGCAAAGTGGTGTGAAAATTATCGGCCACGATAACTAGCATTGTGAACACGTGCGCGCCGCCAGAGGTGCGCTCACTGTGTTCCAGGGGGGCCAGTGGCTAGGACGGACTCTATCTCCGCCAGCTACCCGCGATGCACCCCCCCCCCCCCCGTAGTGAAAGAACGGAGGTCCGTGTAAGTAAACATGGATCTCCGTTCTGACACAGAGGGAAGGGCTGTGATCACAGGTTTCCTGTATATGGAAGCCGTGATCACTCCCCCCCCTGCCAGCCCAGCGCCCATACAGTTAGAACACACTGAGGGAACACAGTTAACCCTTGGAGCGCCCCCTCCAGGTTAGCCCCTTCACTGCCAATGGCATTTACACAGTAATCAGTGCATTTTTAGAGCACTGATCGCTGTATAAAATGCCAAGGGTCACAAAAAAAGAGTGTCAAAATGGTCCGCCGCAATATCGCAGTACTGCTAAAAATCACAGATCGCCATCATTACTAGTAAAAAAAATAAAATAAATAAAAACCCCAGAAATTATCATTTGTAAACGCGGCAACTTTTGCGCAAACCAATCAAAGGCCGACTGCGTTTTTTTTTTTTACCAAAAATATGAGGAAGAATATAAATCGGCCAAAACCGAAGAAAAAAAAAATTTTTATATATATTTTTTTGGATTTGTATTTTAGCAAATAGTAAGAAAATAGTTTTTTTTTTTGCAAAACTGTCGCTCTTTTTTTGTTTATAGCGATGATCAGAAATGACGCAGAGGTGATCAAATACTACCAAAAGAAAGCTCTATTTGTGGGAAAAAAAGGCCGCAAATTTAGTTTGGGTAGAACGCCGCACGATCGTGCAATTGTCAGTTAAAGCGACGCAGTGCCGAATCGCAAAAAGTGCTCTGGTTCTTCCGGGGCTGAAGTGGTTAAAAAGCCACTGATGCCATTATTTCATGGCTTTTTCTCTGCAAGAACATTCATTCATAGTTTCATTAACATTTTGATTGTGAGCCAACAAACTGTAAGAAAAGATCAGTCTTCACTGGTCTCCCACGCATGAAAAATATTAAACAAGATATCCAATATTCGTACCTGTTTTTGCTGTCAGCGACTACCAGAGCAGACTGGTTCATGGCTCGGATCCAGGCATTCATGTCCTCTTGTGTGTCAGCTCCAAAATAATAAGTCCTCATACCAGGATGTTCTGCCTGAAAAGTCGGAGCACAAAAAGACCAGATATAAAAACCAGTGCCTTTATTCATGAGAATTGAGTCTAGGGAAAGTGAATGAGCTGTCTGCAGCACCAGATTCCTTCTCCCAATTTCAAGCAAATGATGTACTAAAGACAGCGTCCGGTTGGCCTATATGGGCAACAACCAAATTTCTCATTTCAACCTTTATCAATAATAAAATAAAGCGTGACACACACTTAGACTTCACACACACTTTTGATACAGAACGAAAGCCAAGTTAAAGTGCACGTTAGGATGCCTTAAAGAGTGTAGGTAATGTAGTGTATTGTTCAGTTGCGAATAAAATGTAGAATGGTTGAACCCTCAAGATTTTAGATCTGTCTGCTTGTCATCAGATTGTAGGTGAAGGAAATACTTCAAATGAGGACACCGGTCTGTTTCTAGAATGGGAATTTTTTTTCCAGTATGGAGCAAAAAATAACTTGATTAAAAAAAATGGCTTTACATTTAACTAATTGCAGTATGATAAAATAGGCATTATTGTTACTATTTAGTACATAATGGCAAGTCATACCTTAAAACTAAATCTTCTATTTTTCACTTCTCTTGGGCTGGCAGGTAAGATTTCATAACTCGGTAACAGGATGCTGCCGAGTACAGTCTCCTCTCGGCTGTCTGAAAACAATAACCACAACACAATGAGAACAAAACAAGGATATTTCTCTATGAATCAATTTGTACAATTAAAGAGTTTGGTATTCCCCATAGCAATTAAGTGTTATTTTATAGTCCAATCATTTGCTTGATTATGACTGGTTGCAATGGGCAATGCCTCATCATTTTTTAAGATGCATCTCAAGGCAAAAAAAAAAAAAAAACCCCACACACCCCATAGATCATATGGATGTACCAATACCGGTTTTGTACTGGTGAGTAAGAGTACTGATACATGTGGTCAAGTACTCTGATACCTTTGCAGTGTGATTTGAGCTCATACAAGAATGAATGGGCCCAAACTGTACTGCAAAGAATCTCATGAGATTTTAACAGAAATGCAGTGCGATTCATGTCCAAATCACATGTGGTATCCCACACCGCTCCTGTGTGAACCTAGGCTGAAGTCAAGGCTGGGTTCACACAGGAGCAGTGGGGGAAACTGCATATGATTCAGACAAGAACAACTCCGCATTCCTGTTCAAATCCTATATGATTCTTTGCACTGCGATTTGAGCCCATTAATTTTGTATGGGTTCAAATCGCACCACAAAGGTTTTGGTTTTAAGAATTGGACCATTTGCACAAGTAAAAGTACTCGTGCAAATGCTTAGTATCAGCACCGATACCGATATCAGTGCAACGCTAACATATACAGTACATCTTTGGCTTTCCCCATGTTTTATCACCCTAAAGACCCTGCAGAAAAATACCTGCTGATCTTTCATAAATGTACTTGTTTCTTAAGTCTGCTTATGGGCTGGCAACATACAGCATCTTGGTGGACTGAGTGGTGTCAGCCCTGCCCAGTTGTCTTTTCTTAAACTACTCAATCCATCCAACTGTTTTCATCTCCAAAGCATAGGCACCAACTGACTTGCAGTCCCAAAATAAGAACTAGGAGGGCATAATAAACTAGGAGATAACCGAGGAAGAACACAGGACATCTCTGAATTTCTGGTAAGATCAACAGCAATTTTATTTTGCACATATACAGATATAACAAAATGCTTTCAAATTATATATTTAAAAAGGCCAAAGGGGCACAAATAAGAAAATTTATTGCTTGGGTTTACACACTGAACAATAAATATATTTCCATTGGTTTGGGGTATTTCACTACAGATAAAAAAAATAAAGTTGTACCACTATGACTATATATATATATCTGTTGAGATATTTACTTTGGGCAGGCACCTTCTTGTCACAAATATCACTTAGGCAAATAGATAGTCTGGAGGTCCTCACTGTTCACAGACAGCCGCGGCAGGCGTGTAACAAGAGTGTTTCCCAGACAATATCTTCAAGCCTACTGTATTTATACTGCTATTATTTATGCCTGTCTTCCTTTACTAGATGTGGATTGGGCAGTATGGGGTGGTGATTTTATGGACAACATTGTCATTTTAAATTTACTATTTCCACACCCACTGTTGTCTTGTATTTTTCAATTGATATATTTTTCTAATAAAGCTCAAACTTTACACTATACTGCGGTTTCTCCCACGCCTCTTGAGTCATAGAACTCTTCTGTTTGGGAACCCTTTTCCCTTATTTTTTTGTTTCCAGAACCAAGTTCTTAAGTGGTGAGATCCACCCTATATTGTGGTGAGTCAGTGTGTGTTAGCGCCCTGGCTTGCAGCATTGTCAGGGTGCTAGGCCCGTCCCCTCTTCCCCCTTTCCCAACTTCATTTATATATACTGTATATTTCTTGTGAGCCTTCATTAATGAAGATCATTTATGGATTACCTCGGTAATAAAATAGGCAAAAATTAGACAGCACAAACCATCTTCTCTTCCAAAGTCGTAAGCCTTGACTGTCCTAGGAAAAAAAAAATAAAACATTTTAGCGGCAAAAAACAACGTTACAGATTTCTGTGGTTTTATCTGAAGTTTTCTAAACTGACACTAGAGGGAGTCCTTTCCAATGTCTTTGTAATTAGGCAGAGAAAGGAACTGTGCTACAAACAATACATCAGTGAACACATCAAGGATGAAAAACAAAGTACAGTTAGCAGAAACCAGAAATCAGATTCCATTGAAGCAATATCACTGAAGGATAGCTTTTGATCGATTGCCGAGGATTACTGAATTTTAGCTAAGGAAAAGAAGAAGAGGAGGAAAAGTATAACCTTTTTTAATCGCTGACCTGCTTATAGAGCCATCCCCGAATGACCACAGGAGAATTTGGGTCTCTCTTAATTGAATATTCCCTTTTTCCAAATGTGTGCACTCTCTTTATTGATCTGGTCGATGCCTAAGAATAAAATATTAAATGTTAACAGTTATTTGTAATATATAAAAAATGATCAAATATGTGGCTACATCAGTCCTCTTAGGTCAAGGCAGCCCACTATGCCAGTCCTTCCTTCTGGGAGCACAATTTGTCCAAATTTCTGAAATCGGTTTCAAAATGGGGGCTCTGATCGACTCATCAATCAAAGAATTTTATACACCATTACAGTTTGCTCCTAGTAAAAATTAGTTGAGCGATTTGCTCAAATGCCAGGCCATCCAAAGCTTTGTTCTGCCCATTTCTATTGGACTGTAAAGCAGTCCATCTGCTGTCTGTCCCTGTATCTTTTATGGAGAATCAATCAATTTTGAAGATTTTAAAGAGCAAGCAAGGAGTTGCGGGCCATCTTTTCTCATCATGGTGATGGGCCAGTAGGATGCGGGTGTCAGGGGCTGAAAGGGATCAGCACTTCCCTCAAGTTTATGAGCTTTGTTTACAGAATGGAGCGCCATATGGGCGAAGTGGTAGGTACTGGGTGCTTCTGTAGGTAGGCAAGGGCAGGAATCTCAGGGTACCTGCATTTGATACCCGTTGGTGCCTTTTTTTTTTTTATTCTTAAAGTGGCAGTGTCTCTTTAAATAGAACTATAGCAGGAGGAATAGCGTATAAGCAGGAATTTAAACAGAAGCGCAGACAAATTAGAGGAGTGTACTTCCCCTTCCCTCACACAGAGCATTGCAACAACCTTGTAATTGATAAAAAATATAAATGCTATATTGCCTAGAAGAGAAGTGATTGGAAGCAGGCCCTATAATCCAGCAGGGCCCCATTCATAAGAATAAATATAACTCCCTGGAGGTCAGGCAATGAGCAAGACGGATGCCATGCTTTTTGTCTTAATAATTTTAAGGTGCTACAGTGAACGGATCCTAAGAGGCATTTTACTAGATTACCCATGGGGGAAACATGTTTGTGCCATTGAAGGTAACAAGCTTCACAAACTGCAGGGACCCGAAGCCGCTATGGAGAAATACAACTTCACACCTTTCCAAATAGTTCAGCTCCATAAACTGCATAAATAAGGAAAATGTGACACCAGCTATGTTGCTGCTAATCAGCAAAAAGGGACATTTTATAAGTAGGACTAAATATTAGCGCTAAACTCCCAAGTATGGTATATTGACTGCATAGTTACAATCGTCCAGCTTGGAACAAAGTATACATATTTAATACCTGAGGGACTGCTGTGGAAGAGGAAAATCACTCTAGTAGCTGCCGTTACTACAGTGACCCCTGCCGTCTTCTGGGCCCTGTGCCGAGTGGCTGCCCTGCTGGATAGTAAATATGATGGTGGGGGGTGAGGTCTCTTGCTTAGCGCAGCTGCCAGTCAAAGAACATGTATTTTAATTTTTTTTAATGAATGCACGGCACACTCTGATTGGACACGATGGGGAGGCAGGACGGTGACATCACCATCATCAACTTATCCAATCAGAGAATGCTTGTATTCAATGGAAAAAAAAATACAAGTCTTCCAGTGAATGATGGCTGTGACAAGCGAGGAACCCCCCCTGTGTTTACAAGGCCGATGGGCAACTACTTCGCACAGGTCCCAGAAGACTGCTGAGATCACAGTATTAGCTCTGACTACTGAAGGGATTCTCCTCTTCCACAGTGGTGCCACAGGTATGGAGTATGCATTGCAAGCTGGAACATTTTAACTATGCAATAAAAATCATACCTGAAGTTCAGTTTTAAGTATTTTAAGTATTCTCAGTGTAGCAGTAAATAAGTGAAAACATGTGATGTATAAAAAAAAAAAAAAAAAATACAGAACAAGCTTTTGCTGCAATCTTCATATTCATTCCAGATATTTCCCAGCAGTGCTCATTTCTGCTACTAGATTGCCTCAGTCTGATGAACCGCATCATTCAACCACCTTTCTTTTGAGCCCAGGTCATCCTGGACAGTGAAATGAGAAGCAGTGCAATGATGAGCTCATCTCACTCTGCGCTCTCCTCCAATCAGGGTGCTTCTTGCCAAAATACGAGCTGGTTGGCTCCGTAAAGGGGCTACAAGAGGCTGATGCATTTTATGATGTATTAGTGATTACATTGCTGCACTCATTTGATTCTTTTGGATTTGCCTAGAGCTTCAACTTCAATCAGAAACTAAAGTGCATTTCCAGGAATTGCACATTATGAGTTATTGGGGTTTAAAAGAGAGTAAATTTTGGTGCTTATTTTTGTGTTCTTTATTTACTTGCTTTGTGTTGGGTTTTGATGATTGCATTTTATAAAATGACCACACACACTTTAAATTTTATTTTTCACATACATACATACATAAAACACATGAGTTAGGATTTTTCTAAACACCGCATACATAAAAAGAAGTGCAATGCACTCACTTATTCCAGTTAAAGATAAAAGCTCTCTCACCCTTGACCCCTGACTGGTAGAGGTGGTTGTGGCAATGCTGCTGGCCACACTGAGGCCACTTCTGGGACGTTCCATTTCTTCAGTCATGGTCGGCGGCTTCTAAACGAGAATGGGGATTGCCTCTTGCTGGGTCAGGAGTTCATCAAAGACCCTGTAAAATAAACACTTATTTAATGATCCATTCCTGGTTAGTCAGCCAGAAAATGTGGGTATTAAAGGCCTGGACAGCTCATTGACTTTCCCCAACACAATTAGCCTGAGAAACAACAGAAACCAGAGACCATCCATATACCAGACCTTAAAGTCTAAGCAGGACAATGGGTGGGCATGAATATTTGAGAATGATGGGAACCAGTGTTGCCAACCTCCCGCAGTGTTTTTTACTGGCAAAACATGGGAAATTTACTGGCGGAGCACATTTTTTTACTGCCAACCTGAAAAATAACAGAACTCCTATTAAAAACTAAGACAATTGATATTTAAACACAACATGGAGACACTGGCAATACCCATATCAAGTAGTTTGCCTGGTTTACACTTAAAAAGTCAGCACAGCATGACAAATTATTAGACCCTGATATTTATAGACAGTTGTTAATATCACTAATTTTTACAAACTGTCAGTAAATTTACTGGCGGTTGGCAACCCTGATGGGCACTAGAGTTTAACCTTGATTTTTTTATAACCCCCACAACACTTCTGTCACCAAGACTTTCTCCATGAACCGAATTAGTGTACAGACTCTACATAAATGGTGTGCACGGAAAATGGAATTCTTATGGAAGATGGAGAAGGATTGAATATATATTTTTTTATATACACACACTATACTGTCAAAAGTATTGGGACACCCGCCTTTACACGCACATGAACTTTAATGGCATCCCTGTCTTAGTCCATAGGGTTCAATATTGAGTTGGCCTACCCTTTGCAGCTATAACAGCTTCATCTCTTCTGGGAAGGCTGTCCACAAGGTTTAGTTATGTGTCTATGGGAATGTTTGACCATTCTTCCAGAAGGGCATTTGAGATGTCAGGCACCGATGTTGGATGAGAAGGCCAAGTTCACAGTCTCCACTGTAATTCATTCAAAAGGTTTTCTATCGGGTTGAGGTCAGGCCACTCAAGTTCCTCAAGCCCAAACGCGCTCATCTATGTCTTTATAGACCCAGTTTGTGCACTGGTCCAAATCATTTGGTGGGGGGGGGGGGGGGATTATGGTGTGGGGTTGTTCTTCAGGGGTTGGCCCCTTAGTTCCAGTGAAGGGACCTCTTAAGGCGTCAGCATGCCAAGGCATTTTGAACAATTTCATGCTCCCAACTTTGTGGGAACAGTTTGGGGATGGCTCCTTCCTGTTCCAACATGACTGCACACCAGTGCACAAAGCAAGGTCCATAAAAGGCATTGCTTGACCTCTACCAGGTGTGATTTGCGTCAATACAAAACGAATGGGCGCAAATCACACTGCAAATAATCACATGCAATTTGAACAGGAATGCAGTGTGATTCCTGTCCGAATTGCATGCAATTTCCCCCACTGCTCCTGTGTGTGTCTATAGAAAGGGAAAAGCTCCATCCAGTGGGCAGTTAAAATGTTAGAACTTGCAGTATACATCTGTCCACATGCAAAATAATCTACATAGGCGTCACGGTCTGCCGATGATAGCAAATCACAGCTGCTGGAGGTGCTTGCAGGGTTGGAGGAGATGTAGAAGAGGTCCGCCCCCAAGCTGACATCACTTTCGTCCTATACCCACCGGGTCCTGGAACTTCTCCTCCAGTGACCGCGATATGCCATCATCAGCGGACCAGGACACCAATGTAGATTATTTTGCATGTGGCCAGATATGTACTGTGAGTGCTAACATTTATTAAACTGCCCACTAGAAGAGGATTTTACACGAGCAGTGGGAGAAATCGCATGCAATGGCCTCATTGGCCATTGGTTCCCGCTGCGGTCAATCACAGCCAACGACAACGGAGCAGGGGTGGGACCAAGCCACGTTCTGTGTGTCTATGCACACACAGCCAGCTCAGGAGTGAGCCGGGCACAAGTGCCCCAATGCATGTGCCGGTGGGGGACCCCAGGAGAGCAGGATCGGGGTTTCTCTGTGCAAAACCATTGCATAGAGCAGGTAAGTATAACAGGTCTGTTATTTTTGTTATTAAAGTGATAAGGCTTACAATAATAACTGTGTGTGTAACCATGTTAATAACAAAGGAGAGTTCATTGTAAATTGCCAATGCTTACCTAAGTACAGTATTCAGCAAACACACAGATAAGTGACGAGCACATTTTAGGAG
>BLSH010194872.1:46171-65176 GCA_018402905.1 Glandirana rugosa
TAGACGATTTACTTCCTTTGATTTAATTGAACGTAAATCACTTTCTTGAATTGGGAAGTTCTTTCACTAAATGCAAGTTAATTTAGTTTCCTTCATTTAGCAGATCTGTGTCTTTTCTGTGTTCATCATTTCCCTGAATAGTTCAAACATTCCTAAGATGGCAGAATAATATAATCAGGCTTTATTCCTTGTTCTGCTGTCACTAACTGGGACTTTTGTCAGTCTACTCAAAGCAGCAAAGAAAAAAAAGCCATTTATGTCTCTGGGTGGGGTAGGGGGGACTCAGTATGTATTCACCAATCACAGGGTGCCAGTAACAGCTGCACGGTGCCACAGATATACGGATTGACAGTGTTGCTGTTGGCTTAATACATTAATAGACTTAGAATTGTGCTGTAACCAATAAGGGTCTCGTTTCTAATCCCTAGGGGATACACTTGAGTCATTGTAATTATACATTTACATAAATCTTTTCCTTTTTTGTTTCTAATGTTAGGATGTATTTCTTGAAGTCAAAAACAAGTTTATACATTACAAATCCAATTGTTAACGAAAATGCAGCTTCAGTAGTGATGTATGTGTGTGTAAAAGCAACATTTTTTTTTAAGACATGGATCAGACCCCTGGCACTTTTTTCTTTTGCGGTTTGTTGGGGAGCTTTCCCTTCACCTCCTGTTCCAATATCAGTTTTTTTTAAATCTGCTTCCAGCTTCCATATTCCGAAACGCCCCTTGCCTGCTGGTCCCCACAACCACTGGCCAGGGTTGTGGGGAAGTGGCCCTTGTCCCCGTCAACATGGGGGACAAGGTACTTCTGCCCCATGTTGAAGGCATGTAGCCTGGTATGGTTCGGGGGGGGAGGGGGGGGGCTTGCTCATCCCATCCTTTTCCTGACCTGCCAGGCTACGTGTTCGGATAAGGGTCCAGTATTGATTTTGGGGGACCCCACACTTTTTTTTTGGCTTGGGGTTCCCATCTAAAATCCATATCAGACCATATGCATTGGGGGAGGGACCCCACAATGTCCCCCCCTTTTTTTTTTTTACATTCCGCTGTCAGTGGGGAAGCCCGCTGACAGCTGATGACCCATCGGTTGTTAAGGGTGCCGCAGCCACCCGCTCAACAACCGGCTATTCATTGTTGAGAAAGAAAAAAACCTGCATGAAAACTGCATGCAAAACGCACCAAAATTGCATGTTCTAAAACACAAAATGCCCAGAAATCCACATAACCTAGGGTCAAGGGGTAGCATTATAGATGTATCTGTTTACCCTTTTTAATGGATGCGAGTATTGTCCTAGCTTTAATAGCTGCAGCTTGGTATTGCATGCTATTGCCAAGTCTGATCTACAAGCCCCCAGATCCTTCATCATCGATTCTCCCGGGGGAGCCCCTCCTAAAGTGTAATGTGCATGTGTCTTTTTGGCACCCAAGTGCACACGTTTCCCAGTATTAACACCATATGGTTTCATTCAAAACTAGGTTGAAAATGCAACTAGGTAGAATATAGATCAGCGTCCATGTACAGTAACCCAAAGTGATCCAAACCCAGAGCTCTACCTGATTTTATGTGTGGGGAGGGGGAGCCATGTTAACTTCTCTCCTTCACAATGCAAGTCTGGGAGTCAGCTGAACGAGCCCAGAGTCTGCCGACTCCTAGAGTTGCCTATGGGCTGTCCTGTGCTGGTGATGGGGACAGTGCCTTTGTATCTTTACCTTTATTGAAATGTCGCAAAGTTTCTCAGCTCAGCTGAGGTGTGAAGACAGATAGAGACTTCGGGTGAGCTCAGACCTGCTGAATTTTTGCACACCTTTGCACACCTTTTGTGGCCTTGAGCAAGGCACACGGTAAACGATTATTTTCTATGTTCTCTTGCAGAGACCTGTGTTGATCAGGTGCAGAAAAGTGCAGGTCTGTGAACACAAAGCATCCCTGAAAACAACGCACTCCCTGTGTGGTCGAGATCTTATCTCAACAGTTGTTAAAAAGAGAGGCAGAGTGATCACAGTCAGTAAGCAAACATTTGACTAGTGAATAACCTACAAATCGCTATTTAATAAAATAAAACGCGTAGAAAGGAGAGCATGTAAAATTCGATGGCTACATCAAAAATTACTGGAAAAACAAAAATGAATTTTGAAACTAAAATCGTGCAAACAAAAACGTGTGTAGTTTATTTCTAGAGACTGACCCCTCTCGGAATAGGTTACAGTATTCCTGGATACAGCTGAATGTAAATGTTTATTTAGGGTAACGGGAGAGAACGATGGGGCACTTTAATCCAGGAATACACACAGCAGAGAGTATTTTAGTCTTTGAAAACACTAGATCACATGGAGCAGAGGCTGAGGAGATGGCAAGACACCTTGTTGTTTCAGCAGCTCTGAATTGACCCCGTTGACCCCCAAATCCATGAACGGAGGTGCCTTAGTGTGTGAAACTTTATCAGGAAACCAGGCTTGCCAGCGACTTCCAGCCTAGCTGAAACACAATATATACAAGCCAGAGGAGGAGGCCGAGCAGGCCTAGGAGGAGGCTGGCTCTCTCTCCAGAAGGGAGTAGGTCAATGGAATGGTGTATCCATGAGGGAGAAGAGAGGTGAGGAAGAATCTGGCTGGATTCCATCAGAGAAGGAGGGGATACTGTGAACTCCCAAACTATGCTTGACTAATATTTCAGCATTGTTCAGAGACTGCATGCATCCAGTAACGCTTCAGCTCCTGGGCACTTACTGCAGATTAATGAGGCATTGTTCCTGTAGTTCACAAAAACAAAACCAAATTACAGTCACTTTTTTTGCTTTTTTTATGCAGTAGCAGTAGGTTTTACACTTCATATACCATCAAATATGTTAGATTTACTTAATGCATTAAGGATGGGATCACACTATTGCGTTTTGTGTGTGCCACGTTTGTTGTACCTGGGGCAAACACAGGGAAAGGCACCTTTTCAGAACTCGCAGAGATCACATGGTGCGTTTGCAAATGCGGTTTCATGCGCCTGAAAACATACTGCATTTATGATGCGTGGGGGGTGCCATTAAATATTCACATCACCCTCGCTGTTCTGCAAAAGAGCAGTGCGTTCTAGCTGCTGGCGCAGGATAGCGTGCGATTTACATGCTGTCCCACACCAGTGTGAGCCTGGGCTACAGCTGAACTTTGGACTAACTGCTCCATACACGGATGAAATGCATATAAAGTGGTTTAATCTTCCAAAGGATTTTTATTTCTATCCACCCATTCCTGAGATTTACACAGCTCTGCCACAGCACAGTCCTGTCTGGTATAGGACTTGATTGCTCTCTGCTGAAGTTGAGTAACGCTGGTCACACACTGTTAGAGTTCTTCTTCAACAACCCTGAGGGCTGAACATTATAAAAATCTGTGGATTCTCTCATCCATGCTAAGCAGTGTGGAAGGAGGAATCTGCTGTGCTGGCTACTGTATTTAGACAGCCACAACACTCATGGCTGCCTTTTTACAAAACAGTCACTGTTCGGTTGATCATTTTCTATCTGTCTGAGTGAATATTAAAGGGTTACTAAACCCACAACAGTAAAATCAGTCTGTATATGCAGTAAAGCATGCTGGTTATACTCACTGTGGAACCTAAGGGGTTAATCCTCTGCATTGTGTAAAAAGGCTGTTCTATCCGGTCTTCTGTTCCTCCCCTTCTTCCACACTCCCCAATACATCTCCTGATAGAGCAGAGGCTAGGTGACATGCTGCACATGCTCAGATTAATGTGTATTGCTATATAGATTTCCCCTCCCACCTAGATTGTAAGCTCTAACGAGCAGGGCTCTCAGATTCCTCCAGTATCAAATTGTACACTAACTGTACTGTCTGTCCTCATGGTGTAAAGTGCTGCGAAAATTGTGGGCGCAGTATAAATCCTGTACAATAATAACACATTTTTTATCTTTTCTTGGGAGTATGTGATCAGCACAGGGCCAATCAGCACTGTCCAGACAGAGGATCAGGGGTCCTGCAGCCTCACAGGACAATCAAGGGAGAATGAAAACTCCTACAAGTTTTAACCAGACACGTATTGAAGATACAAGACTGCTATATACTGCTGATGAAAAAAAGAGATTTAGCAGTTTAGATTTAATAAAATAATAGCATTTCTATGTTCTGTGTACTGTTTGAGACCAGATCTAGTGAATGCAAGCTTCTGGGTTTAGGAACAATGGACTTTTTGTCAAGCTGGGGGATGCGGTCAGGGCCACCCAAAGATTGGTCGATTCAGCAGGTATTGTATAAAATTTAAGCGGTGTATGGCAAATATACACTTACAGGTCTCCTTCCCTCCTCTACCTGCGACTGGACAATAAACTAAGAATCAGCAGACCAAGGAGCTAATCTCCCGAAACTTTGCTCTCTCAATCTATCAGCATCCTCCTTGCACTGCAGCATAACTGATGGGCTCCTTACCTGCTCGGCTTTGCCCAGGCTCAGATATGAATAAATACATACATACATACAGGGATTGCAAGAACCAATACCAAGTCACATGGCTACTTACACTGCTTGTATTAAAATTGATTTAAGTGGCTGTAAAGGCTCAATGTTTTTTACCTTCAGTGAGCCAATGAGGAGAGACCCGAGGGGTGGGTGGGGGTGGGGAATTAGACCAAGCAGTAGGCTCAAGAGCAAGCTCAGTATCTAGCCTGCTTAGTTGGGTGTACTCCGATTTAGAACATATCTACAGAAGAAGTGCACATGGAAGCGCCCCCCCAAAAAAAATTATTACACCAAAAATTGTCTTTAACCACTTCAAGACCGCCGACTGCAGATATACGGAGGAAAGGCAGCTCTATTGCTCGAATCGCCGTACCGGTACGGCACTTCGTGTAATATACAGCGGGCCCCAGCAAATGAAACAAAAAAAAAAGTAGCCACCCCAGTTTGTAACTAGCTTCCAAAGTAAGATGCACAGGGAAGGCTTGACAGAATAAACATATTTCAGGGCAAACTTGCCAACATTTTTTTAAAAATAAGCAACTTTACCTCACCCCCATATGGCCTACCCATGTAGTGGATCAGAAACAAAACCTGTGAAGGCACATGAAGTAAAACGGCTTGACAGATCTGTATAAACTTAATAGCCGAAAATATTTTAAGTACATATATTTTACAGAATATTCTGTACAAGGGGACACCAAATAAACAAAAAACAGATTCTGTTTGCCCTGGAGATATTGTAGATCAAGCTGGCAGCCACATAAGACATTAGCACCAACTGGCCTGTATCATAAGACAACAGACGTTTTGACAAGTGTCAGTAGCCCCTTTGTGTCTGAGTGCACGGTCTACATGTTGGAGGCCTATAACCAGGACCAAGAGTGTGTGGGAGAGATCGTGCCAAGAACAAGGACCCTTTAACAATGGAAAGAATGTCCTCCACCTACAATTCTGAAGCATCAGAGTTCATACCGGGGAAACAATGAATGTCCTATTCATGGCGACACGAGAAAGGTCAGCACCAGCCACTGGTACACTGAACTCTTCTGCATGCTACAGTAACATCTATTCACTCTTTTCTCCTATTAAATTATATCTATGGTCTAGAACAAATCAACATCACAGGCTTCCATTCTGTGTTTTTGCACCATGTCAGAAAGATTCTAGAAGATATTTGAGCTATTTGTGAAAAACGACACTTATGGAAAATGCTTTATGAAATGGAATCTGAACTGTACACAGGACTTATCGACTGAGCTATCACTGAGTGATAGCCACAAATGAGTGATGACTTGCTGATCCCCCTAGGTCACACACATTTTAAAGTGTTCCCACTAAAATCCATAGGGACTTCTGCCATAAAGAAGCTCATGTACTTTTTCAAGCTACAGGTGACATGGCATGCTCAGTTGTACCACTGAATATGATGGGAAACTTGGGGCAGACAGTTATAGCGGAGTTCCACCCAAAAGTGGAACTTCCACTTTAAGAAAAGGTGACCCCCTGACATGCCATAATTGGCATGTCTATTTTTTGTTTTTTTGGGGGGGGGGCCTGGACCCTGTTTTTACAGGATCCACAGTCCACTTCCTCTCCTGGCGCCGAGGAGCCGGAAGGAAGTTCGTCCCCCCCCCCCCCCGGCGATCTTCTGGGACACGTCACAGGTCCCAGAAGATTAGCCGAGCAATTCACAAGCCGCAGCGTGACTCGCGCATGCGCAGTGAGCGCCCAGCTTTGAAGCCAAGGTCGGGTGCCCACACTTGTGATGCCGGCACCGCTGAAGGGAGGGGGGAGACGAGCGAGCCCTCTGGGCCGCATCGCTGGAACGAGGGACAGGTGAGTGGCTGATTGTTAAAAGTCAGCAGCTACCCTTTTGGTAGCTGCTTACTTTTAACAGGGTGGAACTCCGCTTTAATGAAGTGCAGGAAGAGTAATGAACCCCAAGGGCACTCAGCACCCTTGCAGTTAATTGCCAATTGTAAACCACTTGCTGCAGTGGCAGTCAAGACTTGTAGTTCATTCAATCACAGGACCGGGGGGTGGGGGCTCACAGGATTTGACTGATATTTTTATGATGATGACCTGCAGTTGGAACATCGCTGGATCACAGATAGGCTCAGGTAAGGATTTAGAGAGGAAAGGGGGAATAGTAAGTGCAGCGTTTTTAAACTTAATGAAGGAAGTGCATTAAGGTAAAAAAAAAAAAAAAAAAAACACCCAGCCTTTAGAACCACTTTAATTTTTGTGCGATGAGTGATGGCCCCCATCGCAATTTATCAGCTTGTCCAGCTAGAACCAGACTAACAGGATAATGCAGAGGCACAAAAAGGCCAAATATACAGCAGCAAGCTCAGGCCGGAGAGTGTAGAGGGAAAACATCAATAAAATTTACTGCAGAAGAAAACTGCAGGTCAATCTGATGCACACCAACATTGTGCACAGAGGAGATCTAAAGAAGCCACCACTTGACAGGGAGGGACAAAGGTCAATACATTTTATATGGCAACCCTTGATCACTCATCCCTTGAACTTGGTCACCCTGTTCCACAACAGATGCAGAGGTTAGAGGGCTTGCACCATGCGGTCTTACTGAAGCAACAGGTTTCAAAGTGAATAAAGAAAGCCAAGACCATTTGATTCTGGATTTAATTAGCCGCTCATGAACACAGAAGGCACAAAACTTTTTTATGAAAGTAAGAAAAACATTCCAAAAATTGTGAAGGGGATATTTGGAATCTTATGTTTTATCTCAGGAGAAAACAACAAGTCAAACTGCCCTCTTGGTAATAACCAGAGGAAGCATTTCAAACTATATCCCCCCCCTTTGAATGGCCTTGGTGTTTACCTTCACTCAAGATTGTTCAATAACATATTGTAATTAAAAAAAAAAAAAAAAAAACTCAGATCAACCAGAATACAATGGAAAAGATTACTTCCCTGACTATCAGTCCAATCCAACCCCTGAAGTACTGTCTAAGGCTACTTTCACACTGAGCGGCAGCTGCGGTCGTGGTAAAACCCCGCTAGTTTAGCGGAGTTTTACCAGCAATATGGCTCCGCTATGCGGACGGGAGCGCCGCACTTTTTGTTAAAAAGGGGTTAAAAGTGCCGGCACTCAGCGCTACCGAGGCGGTGTGTAGCCGCTTCGGAAACGCTTGCCATTGATTTCAATGGCAGGAGCGGTGGAGGAGTGGTATATTACCGCTCCCCTCACCGCCCCAAAGATGCTGCTTGCAGGACTTTTTGTAACGTCCTGCAAGCGCACGCCCCAGTGTGAAAGCACTTTACAGAAGCTATTTTTAGCTAAATAGCATCTGTAAAATGCTTCAGTGTGAAAGGAGCCTAAGTTATGGACTTGGAACAAATACATAGATTTTCTCACATACTGAAGCCACAGTCAAGCAATTGCATTTTCAAAAAGTTTGCAATGGCAACTTCTCAGCATTTTATTGGGGAGGGAGCTACAGATAAAGAAAAATATATATATTTATAATGCACTGAGATGCACGTTTTTCAGCACAAGAACCAAGCTGGCCATATAGATTCCTCCATCCACGCTGGCTCCAGCAGCTATCGGAATACCTGAACAGGGTCCAATTGGATGCAGTCACTGTTTGGCCAACAAATGTGACTTGTCAAGCAGCGTGGTGTTGATAAGAATACCTCGAAATTCAAGCCACGCATGGCATCTTTGAATTGTGTGATTAGCACAGGAAGACCCTAATGACATCTAGTGGCAGAAAAAAGTACTGCAGAGAAAATGACTGGAATGAAGGTAAATATTGCAGCAAAAGCTGGTTTTGCAACTTTATCTTTTAACAGACTATCCATTTTATCTTGTTTTTGGCTGGTGTCCTGTTTTAAGTCTTCAGTTTTAAATAAACCCCAAACAGGCTACCCTTTGACCTGAAATTTCTACAACTGCACTTTTCCTTGATCATAGCTTGTCTCTTGCCATTCAGTGTGTACAGGAGTTACCTGTAATAAAGACCGGTCACTGCTACTCTTTCCTTGTGTAAGGCAACTGGTCTTGTATCTGACCCCTCCCGTTTAGTTTTATTCCCAGGGAGTTGGCAGTAGGTGGACGTGGCCCTACTGAGCCCCCTCAACAACTCTGCTCAGGCCATGTATAATAGTGATGTCACTATTTTTACAATGTAATAACTGGGTTTGTATAGGAATTTGGTGCATGCAAAGTGGATTTATATCCCTTATGGCTACTGAAGAATAGATTTTAATGAACATTTTTGTGCCCAGAGTTCAGTTTTAAAGTGATATTAAAAGAAACATGAAAGCAATGGTTGAAAAATAAAGTTTTTGGGTGAAGTCCTACTTTGAAATATACTTGCTCCTTATATATTCACCTTGTCCGTTCATCATAAAACGAACGTCAAATGCTAAATACATCACTGAGAAATGTAGACTAATCAGACTTCTGGTAGATTCAAATTGTTAGTCATTTATTGGAATGGAGTTGTGAAGACTTTCTAGAAAGGCCATAAGAACAATGATTTGTCCCTAAACCCCAGGCGTATACACATTATATACATTTCACAATACCGCAGGGGAACACAAGTTATCTAAAACACCTCTGTGTGAGGAGCTGGAAAACGGATCAGTCAGAGAAATATTGAAGTCCAAGATGTTCCGAGCAAAACAACAGCTGTTTTCTAACCAAAACGATTCTCAATCTGCACATAAAATAGAAGATGGAGAACTGGGTGATCATGTGCACAGGTCTGCTATATATTCACAAGGTGATGACTGCCTGGTGTACAATATCATCTATAGTAAGCTTGTGAAAACTATCAACGGTTTTCTGAATGACATAGGAAACTGCATCCATTTTCCAATATTAAAGAACACTCAGGGCACATGCAAGCTACAAGTTCATATAGATTAAGCTAAACTCTATGCAGAATAAACAAATTAATGCAGCTCTGTTACCATTAACACATCTATGTATTTTTTAATTGCAAACAGAGTATGCACAGGAGTTTATTTCAGGGCTTAACAATTCCCGGTCGCTAGGTCGCCATTGCGACCAGAAATTGCGTTCTGCCGAGCAGCACCCTATCCTTCTCTCCCCTCACTATCTAACATCATCTCCGACTTCGTGAAGAGTTCTTCTCTGCCTGAGGCTAGCTGACAGCTGTTCAATATAAACAAAACTCCTAGCAGTCTGCCAAGTTCTCTGATAACTATAAACACAAAAGATACAAAAGTATCTTTTCATTCTTTTATCAAAGGAAGTCAGTTTAACCATTTAAAAGACTAAACCTTTTTTGACACTTGTTGCTTACAAGTAAAAATCTATTTTTTTTTTTTGCTAGAAAATTACTTAAAACCCCCAAACACATACATACATACATACATATATATTAGCAGAGACCCTAGAGAATAAAATGGCGGTTGTTGCAATATGTTACGTCACACAGTGTTTGTGCAGCGGTCTTTCAAATGCAATTTAAAAAAAAAAATACATTTGAATGAATTACAGCAAAAAAAAAAAAAAAAAGTAAATATAAGCCCTTTTTTTTGTATGATGTGAAAGATGTTAGACTGCGAGAATCATGATCTTTATTTTAAGCAACAAAATTGTGATTCTAGTTTTAGCCAGAGTCATGCAGCTCTCCTGTGCGCTGTGAGGTTGGGGAGGGGAGATGAGGCCGCTGGATATGCAGAAAAGCATTTTTCTGTGTCCCCTGATAAAGCCCTGTGTATCGTCAACAATTACCACTCTTCAAATGCAGCTGGGCTCCAGTATTTCACGGTGACCAGAAAGCCACCAGAGCAATGAAAAGACACCATGGGGGCACACATGTAGGCAAGATGTGGCTGCAAAGAGGCAGAAGAAGATCAGCAGCACTGGAATACTTTCACCTTTTTTTTGTATTTTATTTAAAGTGTCCTTAAGGCTTCATTTAGATGGGCAGTTGGGTGGTAAAAATGTGCAGTAGAGACCTGTTTTTTCCACCCACCAACAGCCTTCCTGAAGCTCTGTTAGGCAGCAGATGAGGGCGTTTTACATGCCGCAGTCACAATGCATTAGGCATAAGGAGTTTCCCCCTATAACAGGTTTTTAGTGTCACCCTTTTTGGCCAGCTTATAACCCTGATATAATGATTTTACATTGGAGTCATTGACTGGCTGCTCTGCTGTGAATAAGTTAGGGTTGTGGGGGGGGGGGTCGCAAATTAATTGCCTTACCCCAGGTGCTAACAACCCAAACTATGCTAAAAAAAACTGGCTCCTGACTTTTAGCTGCCTCCTAGATTCAAAGCAAATTTGTCAAGATCTGGTTTATTTCAATCTCAGCTTTTTGCAGTCCCTATATATGAAAGCTTGAGCGTGAGAGGAAGAAGCAGCACAAAGAGCCAGAAAGCAGAGATTAATTTAGCACTGTGCTGCTTTCTCCTTTCATTGGGGAGAGTCCAGGATTACATGGGCTCAGAAGAGGTGAGTTTGAATGATGCTGGCCTTCAGACCAAGGACATCTAGTGGCAGAAAAAAAGTACAGCAGGGAAAAGCTCTGGATTGAAAGTAACAATTACAGCAAAAGCTGGTTTTGTTATTTTACCATTTTAATGGGCTATTATTCCTTTTTATGTTGTATTTCTTGGCTGGGGTTCTGCTTCACAAGAGAACTTCCAATTTCTAAAAGTTTAAAAAGGAGAAGTATAGCCAAAGCTCTTTTGGCTGTACTTCTTCTCTGGATCACGGAAGTGCAGTTCGTTCTGCACTCCTATGACCCATTTTCAGCTGACAGTGGGTTAAAGCACACTGTCAACTGCAGGGCCGGTGCTACCACTAGGCAAACTTGGCAGCCGCCTAGGGTGCACTACTGCCTAGAGGCGCCCAGCCGTTGGTTTTCCTCTGCGTCTGCATGCTCTGCAGGCTGCAGCATGTAACTAACTCAGTCTCAGGCAGCTGCTCCATCCGACCGGTAGTGTAATTAGAAGTGCAGTGCAGCACTGGAGCCAGCGCTAGAGGAAGCAGAGCCGATGCTTCCTGTATAGCGCCGCCCTGTCACATGGGCAGGGCAAAGGGGGTGGAGCGAATGGGTTGGCAAAATGAGGTTTCGCCTAGGGTGTCAAAAATCATTGCACCAGCCCTGGTCAGCTGACATCTCTTAGCCAGTCCAGGCTCAGGAAAATTCCTGACTTTTTAGTCAGGATCCACCGAGATGCCTGTTTCTGCACCTGGCTCCGCCTCTCACCATGCAGCCGAGAGCCTGAGCCAGCCGCTCTTGTCCCCTGCACAGAGAGCTGCTGACTACCAGTTCCTGGCTCTCTGCTCAGAGCAGAGGGGGATAACTGAATGATCAGTGGTGTTCGATCTCAGTTCTTAGGGCAGATAGAGTCAGAGGTGGGACAGCTGCAGCTGGGGTAACAACATCCTAATTTCCCTTTGGGATTAAAAAAGTATTCTGTATCTGATCAGTGCTGCCGTCATCTAGGCGAGTAGAATTCTTTTTTCTGTATTCCTGCGCTTCTCTGTTAAACATTTTGAAATCTGCTGCAAATCTTTAGTCATTCTCAGTTTTATAGGTCATGTTACTAAAGCTAAATTCCATAAGACAGCTGGTTACATCCCAAGATAGACAGCAGATACAAGTACCTGATCTCTGTAACCTTTCCCCTTGCAATGAAACAAATTTTCTTTAAAGTGATTGTTAATTAAAAAAACAAAAACAAAGCTTTACAAACATGTTATATTTGCCTCCTCTGTGCAAGGGTCTTGCAGAGGGTGGCCCCGATCCCCCGCAGGTGCTCCTGGCTCCTCCTTTTCTCGGGGGCACCCATGAAGAGCCGTTTTCCATGAGGGGCATTCATGCGGGCGCGCTCCTGAGTCCTGCTGCTGCATCCATAACACTGGATTTGATTGACAGCAGTGGGAGCCAATGGTTGCTGCTGCTATCAATCTATCCAATGAGGACCCAGGACAGCAGCTGGAGCTCGTCCTCGTCACTGGAAGGGATCGGCTCAGGTAAGAAAGAGGGGGGGGGGGGGGGGGGGGACTCTGGGCCCCAGCTGCAGCACAAGAGGTTTTTCACCTTCATGCATAGAATGCATGAAGGTAAAAAACTGTGAGTGTTTACAACGCCTTTAATTTCCTTGCTTTCTTTTGTTGCTTTAGTTTGATCACAACTCACTGAACTTCTATGCTCTTTTGCAATCACATGAAAAGTGAGAAACTGATGAGTTAAAGTATGTCCATTGGAAATGGAGATCATAAGGAGGAGAATCCCCCTACTTAAGGTCTAACTGGGTCTTGACAGGTGTGCAGCTAGTTGAAGTCTATTTCAGTAGAACAGCTGTTAATGACTTGGCCTTTTCCTCTCCTCATCCCCCCTTTAACTTTACTTCCCACTCTTTCCATCTGTAGCAATGACGGACAGGGAGTGGAATGTGTGTCCTGCTTTTCACCATGGGAACTATCCTCACCTACTTCTGGAGAGTGAACAAATCACAGGGAAACAGCAGATGACAAGCCGCCCAGCCTGGACCATGGCTGCCCATTAGAATACAGTGCAATACAGTTTAGAATCAAATATACAAAATTTGTACAAAAATAATTTAATTGGTTCCTTCAATGTCCGGTCAGACAATCCTGCAAGTGAGATAGATAAAGAATATATAAAGAGAAAAAGTAAGGGTCCTTTTACATGGGAGGCAGTAAAAACAGGTGGTTGAGCTGCGATTTGCCTGCCCACCCCAAACTATTACAACACAGCTGGACAGGGCTCTGTATGCATGCCTAAGTAGTGATGCTATGCTTCATGGCTGCAGTATTTCTAACACTGGTTTCTGCCTGTCAAAACTCATGGAGTTCAATGGGGCCGCACCACAGCCGCAAGCCAAACGCTCAGCTCAGCAATGTAAAAATCACCGCTTGGCAACTAAAGGAAAAAAAAAAAAAACAAAAAAAACACCACATACCACACACACACACACACACACACACACACACACACACACACACACACACACACACACACACACACACACACACACACACACACCCCCTCTAAAAGTAAACAACCACAGATTTTGCTTTTCAGAGGGTTGTAAGCAATACTGCTAATGTGAAAGAGGCCTACATTTTTCATCTGGTAAATTAAGTCGCCAAAATCAATTTTCCAAACAGGGCTACATGTACACCCTGATCACCTTGTTTTTTTTGCACTTAGCAAATAGATCTAACAAAATGCTTTCAAAGGGTATATTTAACAGACCAAAGAGAAGAAAATAGGCTAAAGCGGAACTACACAGTATCTGAGCCCCACAAACAAAAAAACACCATTTAATTCATTTTTAATATTTAAAGCAAACTGCCCCATCCATCCATGTCTCCATGCTTTATTATGCTGAGAAATTGCTTCGAACCAACATTTCTGGCCGCAGCCATCTGGAGTAAGGGCAGAGAATTGATGTAGCATTTACTTCCTGGAATCCATCTGCTCTAAGCTCAGGCATTCAGGCAGGAGGGTTTACTTAGTTGTGAAAACCTCTGACGCCTCCTGGGATGTATGACATTTGCATAGGCCTGGAAACCAGGAAGGAACTAAAATAAAATAAAAAGTTTAAAAACCAAGTGAATATAATATTTTTCCTATCCAATTACGAATGCTAGCAGCATAAGAGAGTCAGGGTTGGTTGAGAGTAAAGTTCCACTTCAATCTCTCAATGTTTGGGTTTGCCACACTTCAAATACACCACAACCGTTACATTTACTTAATAAAATACGGATTTAATCTATCATCCTTTGCAACATTACAGCAACTAAAGTTATGGTTAGTTACTATTAGCCAATATGTGCAGAGTTTGTGTGTCAGACACAAGCTAAACTTTTAGCACTGAAGTGTCTCTCTAGCCACTTGTAATGTGGGAGGTTATGGGTAATGTTCTTCCTGTTTTTGGGAATTTTACACCGAAAAAATAACAGACATATTTCTCATGATCTATTTGTTTTCCCCCATTATATAATGCTTAAGTCAGAGGAATAGTAAAAAGCAAAAGGATGAATGGATCCTGCCTGGTTTTAGATTTTTGAAGTCATCATCCATTGTTCTTTAAACCAGCCAAAATCAGGGTGGATAAATATCAATGATAGAGAAAAAAAACAGATAATCCGATTTTTTTTTTTTTTTTTTTTGTCAAAGTTATTTTAATAAAATGCATTGATGCATTCACACAATTTCACAGTAACCATGAGATAAAACAAAGTTACAAAGTTCAGGAATATTCCTTTATTTCATTGTTTTGCAAATCTATGTACACTACAAACTGTACGATTTAATTAGTTCTGATATCTCTGTATTACTAACCTGACAGCTTATTATTCTAAATAAGAAACCTTTGATTTGTTTGCAAATATTAAAGATTCTAACTACCAGCAAGCATAAGTCCTTACATTTAAAGAGCACCTGTCATTTCAGATCCATCATCAGGTAATCAATCTGGAGTACCTGCTGATACTCAAACTAAATAGAAACTTTCACTAACACAGGTTCACTTTAAATTGAGATCGCATTAACGACAACGTAACCACCCAAGTATCAGACAGTCCTTTGTAAACTAGCTGTTAGTCTGGTACTTGTTATAAATCACCCACAGTTTACAACAATTAGAATGCCAGCACTTGGCTCAATATACAAGAAGGGTATGCCAGGATCCCTAACGTATTGTTTGCATGTTGCGAAAACTTCTAACGGCGTATTCGCTGGATATAGCAGCACTCACAGAAGTTATGGGTTGTGCTTCAAGCTATTTCATCTTCTGAGAAGTAATTAGTAAAAGTAGTAGCATACTACAATAAATCCAATTGTTTGAAACACAATGACGTGATGAGGTGATGGTCGCCTTTCTTCTGAGTCTCTCCCTCTTTAAACTCTCAGCAGAAACTAGAAGTGTGACTTTATTGTGCTTATTCATGGACGAGAGCAGTGCTTTGATCAGAGATAGATCACAGTCTGGGGAAATATTTATTAATATCACGTGGTTGCTCTTGGTAATGCTGCACCTTTCCCTTCCCATCTGCTTTATCCATCACCTCTTCCCTCTAAACCTCATTTAACTTAATGAAAATCTCCCAAGCAAATGTAACATTTTCCATTCACCCTGTATGTACTGTATATTCAGACCATTTTCAGTTGAAGTGATGCTTTTACTATACAAAAGTTACTTTGTGAAGCTCACCCTGTAAAAGATGTTACATACAAACCTCTTGCACAAAAGACATAAAACAACTCTATGTAAATACTTGTATCCACTACCAAGTGCAGTTCTGTCCATAGGAAATCCCCCAAAGTCCCCTGTGATAATAATGCCGCTAACTGTTCCAATATTTTTGTGGACCGTCTCAATGTCTGGGCCCTGAATGGCCAGAAGTAGGTGTATGCGGACACGCCCGAGTTATCAAAATGGCGTAGGAATGCAGAATGTGTTGGTAGTCTACTGGAACACGACTACCTATCACTTTCACATTCATTAATCATGTTGACCAGATTACATTATTTTGGGATGACTAATTTTCACCAGAAAAGTATATATTATCATTTCAGCAACATTCTGGCTCTGTGCAGTTAGGAGACCGAAGATAAGTGGATCCAGCAGGCCTAAGCTTCATACCAGCTGGAGTGCTCAGTTCTGGCTTCCTAACCTTCCCTTTGAAACAGAATACATCAGGATTCCAATACAGAATTAGCATAGTAACAGACACAAAGAAGGCTTAGGATCCAAACAGTCTCTCCCTCCCACAGCATTGTTGTAGCGGTTCCAGACAATAAGATGTTCGAGTGAAATGTGTTAAATGACATTGCAACCATGCAGATTATCAAAGGAGACCAGAAACAACCCACCATGCTTCCATTTTTCTGCTTTCCCAAGACAACAAAAGCTCCTGTTTTCTCTGTGTAAACAACAGGTCCTCTTCAGATAGCAGGACACCTTGGAATGTTCTGGAAAAACTCGGGCATCACAAGATGAAAGTTAATTATCTGCGGATGCCATTAGATCAAGTCAGCTCTACTTGCCTTTCTGATTTTTGTGACAATAATACTTCAGATAGAAGGTTATGGTAAGTGTGTAGCTTAAAGAGCCCATAGATGATCTGATTTTCTTTCCTACCACCACGGGTGGGATGAGCGAAAAATCGCACAATTTCCTCATCAACACAGTGTTAAAGGGGGCAATAGGGAATGCCTCTCACACTGCTATTGTGTTCTGTGGCATGGAGCCTTCCCAGACGGTAGAACACCTGCAGTAACTGCTAGTAAAAAAAAAACTGACAGGCTGGTTGTGCCCAAGCTGATCAACAGGTCTACTTGGGTACAATCAGCCTGCCCAGAGATGGATCGAATATTGGCCCGTCCCTGATGAACTAACCGAGAATCGATCCATGTAGGGCTGGCTTTAGAATAAGAAAACGTTCCTCAAAACATTCCACACAATTTTGATACAATGTTGTAACAAAGTTAAGTAATGTTGGCACTGTACATGCACTGGACATCTCATTTACAATAGAGAAGTACAAACTGGATTGGCTGCATCCCCCCCCCCCTCCATTTCCTAGGGGCTTCCCCTCAATTTTCTGCCCCAAAAGCAGGGGTTCTTAGTAAGAGTTCTAGTAGAACATCCCCTATACCAGTTGATAGGAACCCTAATACTATTTTCTTAGGGATATGTCTACCTCTAGTTGATAAGCTATACTCTGTACCCCTCTATTATAGCGGGCTGTAAGTATACATAAAAGAACCACTTTGCTCCAGTTACTTTAAACATATTGTTATAATGTACCTCAAAAATTGGTCACACAATCTGTGTACAGTTATGGCCAAAAATATTGACACCCCTGCATTTCTATCAGATAATGCACCACTTTGCCCCGAAAATGGTTGCAATTACAAATGTTTAGGCATTCTCATGTTTATTTCTTTTGTTGTATTGGTATGACACAAAAAGACTGGAGAAACAAAAAGCCAAATCTGACATTCCACACATCCAAAAATGGACTGGACAAAATTAGTGGCATCCTCAAATTAATATTTGATAGCTCACCCCTTGGAAAAAAATAACTGAAGTCAATTGCTTCCTGTAACCATCAATGAGTTTCTTACACCTCTCTACTGGAATGTTGGACCACTCTTAGTTTGCCAACTGCTCCAGGTCTCTCAGATTGGAAGGATTCTTTTTCCCAACTGTTGTTTTGAGATCTCTCCACAGTGCATGAGATTTAGATCTGGAATTATTGCTGGTCAGTTCAGTACTCTCCAGCGCTGTGTCTTGAACCATTTCTGTGTGCTTTTTTGATGTGTGCTTTGGAGAATTGTCCTGCTGTAAGACCCATGACCTCTGACGGAGACCCAACTTCCACCATGTTTTGACTGTAGGGGTTGTATTCTTTTCGTTAAATGCCCAATTTCTTTTTCTGAAAACAGCAGAATGATGGGCTTTACCAAAACGCTGTAATTTTGTTCATCTGTCCACAGCACATTCTCCCAAAAGGATTTTGGTCTCCTCAGGTAAGTTTTGGCAAACTCCAATCTGGCTTTTTATGTGTCAGCATTGGGGTCCTCCTGTGTCTCATATCATAGCATCCCTTTTCATTCAGATGGCGACGTATAGTACGAGGTGATAAAGTTGTAGCCTGTGCCTGAAGGTCAGCTTGAATTTGTCTGGAAGTTTCTTGGTTCTTTATCCACCATTAAAACAATCCTTTGTTGCAATCTATAAACAATTTTTCTCTTTCATCCAGGTCCAGGGAGATTAGCTACAGTGTCATGGACTGTACATGTCTTGACAAATGTCAGCACAGGGGACACAGAAACATTAAGATCTCTAGAGATGGACTTGTAACCTTGAGATTGTCCATGCTTTGCCACAATTTTTGTTCTGTATCCTCAGACAATTCTTTGTTGCTCTTTCTCCAAGCTCCGTGTGGCACACAGAGACACAACAGAAAGGCTGAGTCAATATTTCACCATTTTAACTGATTTCTGGTGTCATTTCTATATTGTCAGCACCTATTAATTAATACAGGTGAGTTTAATTACAAATGACAGGAGCATCACAAACTTGGAATGCAATTATTTCTTAGAATTTTGAGAAAGTACCAATAATTTTGTCCAGTCCATTATTGGAGGTGGTGTCAGATTTGGGTTTTTGTGTTTTTTCACTTCTTTGTTTTTGGGTTTAGACTGTGGTGGAGGTTATTACCTGACCTGTTTTAATAACCATGAAAGAGTTTTAAGATTCTTTATTAACGTAAGGTTCAAACACTACGAGGACAGTAAACATTAATTTGAGTGGACATAATTAATTATCCACGACTGTTATATCTTTACTGTGGTCTTTAGTCAATTTTACCACTTTATAACTGAGTCGGAAAGACAACACAGAGACACACGGTGTGCCTCGAACCTCTTTCTCGTTGTTTCTTAACAGACTCCTATGTCTTGTTTTTAACACCGTTTCGTACCTGTTAGAGTTCCAATGTTCAGGTAGAGATCTCTAGAATTACAAAGACACAGGGG
>BLSH010194872.1:76357-104018 GCA_018402905.1 Glandirana rugosa
GCTAGTCGGTCCTTTTCGACTCGGTTACCGAAGGGGGGATCGTTTGAACCCTGGGGGTCCTGTTGTCCGTGTACTAGATGTGCCTGTTGTCCTGGGGGTCCCAAGTTTGCTAGGGGGGAAGCCATTGGCTCAGCTTTTCCTGGCTGATCGATTTGGTTTCCCCCTTTGGCGGGCTGTTACCTGCAGTGATCCCCCTCTCCGCTCCAAAAGGCATAGAAAATCAGGTTTCTCAATGCAAACAGGTTTATTGATCACTATTATCATGATCACCAGTGGACATCTACTACCCCTAGGCACGTTATAGGTTTCTGCCAGTGCTTCCAATATTACAAGGTGATGAGCAAGAACAAAGCAACATTAACATTCCTCATAGCTCTAGCCGAATAACATGATGACTAGTCTCAACCTTTATACCTGAAGCTATTGGCAGGGATGATGCATCAGTGTCATAGGTGTGATTGGCAGGTCTGCTGTATCTTCTGGTCAAAAGTCCTGATTCACTTCATGAATAAGAGAACTATAAAGAGTCCAATGATTACACGTTAATAGAGCAGAGTTTTTTTTAGCTTGTAACCAAGAGTTGACATAAAAATTCACTGTAACCCAGAGTCCCAGATCATCTACAACTGGCCATAGGCACTAGAGGGTGGTTAAACAAAGTACACAATAGTCAAACATTCAAGTTTAGACCTGTTGAGAAGAGCATGGTGAGGCTACTGCAAATTTAGTCTGGTTGTCCTGGGAGGAAACAATAGCAATTGGACAAGGTTTTCTACACCGTCTGATCTCCGTTTTCCCTGGAAGAACCCGAGTCAGACATTGCATCACTGCCTATTCTAGCTGAAAAAGACCAGACTGAGAAACTACCCTCATTGTCTATATGGTTATCTTTATCAAAAGCCTCTGATTCTACAAGCCAGGGATTCCGAATTCGGTCTGCTTAATACTCTCTGCAGTCCAATTACCATAATCATTATCGTGGCACACAACACTTAAGCCTCGTACACATGGGACGACGATCGTATACAGCAGGTTGTACGAACGACCGTTGTATGCAAAATCGATTGTTTGTACGCGCGATTAGAACAGCTGACATACCACGGTCATACAATAGGAGTTGTATGAGCAAACTAGAAAACTTGGTCGTACCAACAAGCAGTCATACGACCGTTGTATCGCGTGTACAGAGAAGTTGGTAAAACAAGTTGTATTGTGCAAAACACGCATGCTCAGAAGTCAGGAACGGATGGATGCTAATTACATGCACCTGAACGTTCTTTCTTTGGTCGTACGATCGTGTAGTGCAGTCAGTATGCTAGATACAACAGCCAACATACGATTTGAGACGATCGTCATATACACGGGCATATGAAAAAAAAAATAAGCAAAACATCGGGCCTGACATCTGGGAAAAAAAATCAGCTTTTTTTTTTCCCAGAGTTTTGCATTGGCGTTAATGCGCGTTAGTGAACGTCGGTGTCAATAGGCGTTTTTAAGAGAAAAACATTCCTCTGCTATTTTTTAACCTAAAAACACCAATCAACGTTGGTACGGCGTTAGTGAGCGCTTTGCCGGCTCAGCGTCAATACGCTACAGCTTCAGAGCGCGCTGGTCCCGCTTTCTATTTACAGCTCACTAACGCATTTGCCATCTACAGCTCAAAAACGTCAGTGTTTTTATTGGGCTATTGAAGAACATGGAGAGCTGTAGAAAACGCTAAAAGGCTTCATGCACACAGGACGTTAAAAAACGTCAGTAGCTTATCAGTGATTTTTTTCAGCTGTTATTAGCGTTCTCACCGGTGTTTTTAAAAGGGCCAGCGTTTTTTTCTCAATGGATCTAGAACGTCGAAAAAACTTTGGGGATCGACCTTTAGCCGCGTTTTTGAGCGTTTGAATGTTTTTACAGTTGGAAACCATCTCTCAAACGTCACTGCTAAAAACAGTTGATGACAGTCTATGTGTGCATGAACATATAGGATAACATGGAGGGTTTAATGACTGTAGAAAAAAACGTCTGCAGCTGAAAACAGCAGCTGTAAAAACGTCAAAAAACTTCCTGTGTGCATGAGGCCTAAATGTCAGAAAACTGCAGTTCCTGCTTGAACACATTAAAACAGGACCACAAGAAATTTACATGAACCTCAAGTTAAGAAAGGGAAAGGGGCATTTTATTTTCAGTAAATATTTTAAGCGGTTATTGTGATTTGATGCAACTAACATTTAACACGCCTGCTCTTATTGCATTAAATATACACATTTCTAGATTAAGGCTACATTTGTTCCTAATCATATTCAGGCGATTTTATATGGCTTTTTTGTAAATTTGTGTGTGTTTTGTTCAATTTTCTTTCTGCCCCATATACTTATTTTGGGCCCAAAAACATGCTCAAGCATTTTTTCAAGGCACTCGTGTTGAAGTCTATTGGGGCCAAAATATCTAAATCTGCTTGAAAAGAAGCTCCTGTACTTTGTGTGATGAGTGTCTTGCGTCAGGCACTTTACAGCACTCAGGAGGGAAAAAGCATAATTTAAAACAATGGGATTTTTATTGCTGAGGGTCTTGTAGCTTTGAACTACAAAATGCTCAGGTGTGAATAAGGCCAGCCATAGATGGTTCAAATTGTTTTAATGCAAGGGATCCAAGAAAGCAATTCATACGTTTTCCCCCCCATCAATACAGACCGTGCTGACAGAGGAATCCTCCAGCCAAGAAATTGTCTGCTCCCTCCGGCCGAGTGATTATTGCTAGCGGCTATAGCAGCTGCTAGCGATAAGTGCAAGTGAATCCGGCAGGCTGGTTGTACCCAAGTTGGTCAATCAACGTGGTACATTCAGCCTGCCTACACTACACGGTTCCTGCTGAACTGGCCGAGATTCAAACAGTCTATGCCCTGCCAAGGAGGAAGAGAAGATTAGCCACTAATCTCACTGCTAAACCACTGTTGGCCACAGCCAGATGGGGAGTACATTGCTTTCAAAGAGTCAGAGAGAGAACAGATTTAAGCAGACATAAGTTAAATCTGAACTCGAGCTAACACTTTTTAATCAGTGACAAACCATCTTTTTCCCCTTTTAAGAGTAAGGTTTTACATAAATAAGAGCTGACCATTGTTAAATGCTTTGCCTCAACCCTCCAACTACCACTTTTGCTGGACAGCTTGGCCTTTTAAAGTTGACAAACAATCTTACTGGCCAAAATCGCCAAGTGAAAATAAAAATAAAAGTAAAAAGCCCTTAAAAAAAAAAAAGGGAAGGATGAAATTAATGCAGCCACCACATCTTAAGAACTGGTAAGATGCAATATAATACATTTTTTTTGCCACTTTAAAGTGGCTGTAAAGGATTTTTATTTTCATGCAGCATCTCTCCCGGGTCTCTCCATATTCGCTGAGACACAGCAGCAGGAGCCATTGGATTGTCAATCACAGCCAGTGAGAAGAAAGCGGAGGGGGGGTGCACCATACAGAGGTGGCTCGGGAGTGGGCACGCACACTAGTGCTGCTTGCTCTGGGGACTCTTGGCAAGGAGGAGGGGCTGGGTGTCATCAGGGCTGCTCTGCAAAACCATTGCACAGAGCAGGAAAGTATGATGCGCCTATTTGAAAGTAAAAAAAACCCTTAACCTTTAGGAACCACTTTAAGCTGCTCTTTGAAGCTGACTTTCGGGCAAACACTTGTAAAAACACCATACATTCACTAATAATCAATGCAAGTATTTTTACATATGACCAACATTTACAGTGTGTCTTTATTTCAGCTTTCAGTATTCCCCTGCACATCATGACTAATGCTACCTACAGGCACTAGAGGGAGGTTTGTGGATGCCCGATCCAGCCATTAGCTGCATGTTTGTACCTAATGAGAAGGGAGAACTGTAGACACCAGCCAGTAAAGCTGGCCATACATTATACAATTTCTTTAGATTTACCTTCAACTAAGTAGTGCAAGGGCATGCCTGTTTGCATACAAATTTAAAGTGTTTAACTTTGACCTCATACTATATGGTGTTGGTAGATCTGAAGGAAAGTTGTACAAAAACAGGGGGTCACCATCTTTTTTTGTTACAAAAGGGTGACTTCATATTAAGTGAAGTGCTGTGAAAGCTCTGAACTTATCTGGATCTCACGATTGTGCACAGACTGGTTAATAAAAAAATAATTTTATATATATATCTCAATCATGCTTACAGATGGGGAAAGCTGAGGAATAACATCAGCATTGTACAGTGTGCACGATGAGGATGTATGCAGCCATACTGGTAAGGCAGGATATACAACTGAGATTATGGATTTATTCTGGATTTTGGCTTTAAATACAACTACAAATCACCCATGTATCGGAAAGGATTCCACTTTCACATCCATAACCCCCAGGCCTCTAAATGACATCTAATCATTGGAAGAAGTGTCTGCAATTAGTAAACTGTAAAAAAGAAGGCAAGTATTAGTCATGATGATACATAAGAAGACAAAATTCCTAGTGGCCAGGCCACAAACACAGGTGGGGTGTTAGCAAGATTCTACTTGTTATCTGGGGAAGGCTAGACAGTCAACTTTTTTTAAAAGTAAAGTGAAGCTGTGGGCAGCAACATTCTTGGCATAAGAGGTAATGTATCAGGAAAAATACTGCGGCCACAGCCAAGTTCACAGTACTGAGCTGTCCAAGGCCACTGTGAATCGACAAGGGCCTCTCCTCTCAAAGAACTGCAGGCACTCTGGCAACTTATTTTGGGGCCACAACTGCTCTACAGACAACAGTTGTACGGGACTCATACATTCCACTGTCAGCTAGGCACAGAGTGGCTTCAGCCTGCTGTGACATCAGACTCCAGTGCTGCGAGGACAGAGAAGGGTTTCCTCTAGGGATCCCGGGTGTGGCAGGCATTTGCAAACCTGCTAATGTCAACAATTGTCATAGATGAATACATGTATTACGGAAACAGCTGCAGGCAGCCACGGCTGGAATCCAGGACCAGGAGTAGTACAATGTAGCTTTTTCCAAGACTAGACAAATTCAGACAAAAGATACAGTAACTTTTCACTGGATGATGTTCTACACAACTTCTTGCAATTACTCCTCAAATTATTTATTTGCAAAGTCAGCATAAGATATTACTGCAGTCATTTTCGAAAAAAAAATAAAACACAACCATTAGAAAGCAACATCTAACATGGATAGAGTGTAAGACTTGAAGCACACCGTTTTCCTTTGGATGCCATTTCTCCTTAAAAAAGAAAAGCAGTCAAAAAAAAAAATGCTGTAAAAGCTGTGTTTTACTTAAGAGTTAATGCGTATTTGCACATTTGGTGTGGTGTGCATTTAGCAGATGTAAACCTGAAAAAAAAAAAGTGTAATTAACAAGTCTACCTGGTAGAGTACAGGATGTCATGTCACCTGAGCCCAGTCTTGCCACAAAGCGTTAATCCAGCTCTGAGCAATCCCCTTATCTTTTTTCAGAATAAAAAAAAAAACAGACACAGCCAAATATGCGACTGTTTCTTCCTCCATGTTGTAACTGACAGCTCATTTCCTTATCTCATGCATCAGCATACAAAGCTTCACAACAGCCCCTCATTTCTTCTCCAGCTCTCACAGGATTGGCTGCTCCACACCTCAGAATGATTGGGCATACTCAAGTCATGTGGTGCATTTCCTGAGTTTTGAATATATGTTTCTTAAAACTCAGGAATAGGAATAGCAATTAGTCAAGTGTAGAGCTGGGTGGGGAGTCTTGTGACACCACAACTCCACCCACCGAGCTCCAGCAAAGAAACCCACCCACTGATTCCAGAGTTTTGTGGGGCTGCTACTGCTGAAGGGGGTGACATTTGCAAGGTAGGGATATATGCAGGAGGCTTGCACGTATATATACACATAAACTACATATACACATACTGTGTCATTAGTTTATACTGGGTGAGTGGTGGGTTTACATCCACTTTAATGCATTCTATTGGCCAGACTATTAATTTATTCTGGCCTTTAGAATGCATTAACATGCCTAAACACATGTAAAAGTCTGTGTGCATGCGTATGGACACAGACTAACATGGAAGGGTGTTTAGAAGCAGAAAATAAAAGGCAGTGTACATGAGGCCTTACCTATCCTGTCTAACCTGTGTGTTAGGAAAAAAAAAAAAAAAAAGGAAATCTTCACAGTTTCTGGAAATCGGTTTCCACCTTCATGTCCAACCTCACTGGCAACCTAATTAAACGTACTCCTGCTATGGCTCTATTGGGTATAAATCATGATAGCTACCCCTTAATATACAGAAGGATCATGGCCCATATACTAATAGCAGCAAGGCTAACTATAACCAGTTTGTGGAAATTCACTGAAGCACCCAATCTTTCGGATGTAATCTCTAGATTAAACACTTAAGCACAATTTGAACTAATGCTAGCATATAAAAATTACTCCACTATTCCCTTTAACCACTTGCCGACCGCCGATCGGCATCTGACGGCGGCAAAGTGGCTCGTTCCCGCAAATCGCCGCCATACGACGGCGGCTGCGGGAACGTGTATAGTGAGCGCGCGCGCCCGCGCGCTCACTGTGTCCAGGGGGGGCCAGGGAGCGGGTGCGGCGGCTTCGTTTGCCGCCGGCCACCCGTGATGCCCCCCCGGAGCGAATGAGCGGAGGTCCGTGTATGTAAACACGGACCTCCGCTCTGTGTGAGGGGGAAGGGCTGTGATCACAGCCTTCCTTTACGTGAAGGCTGTGACCACTTCCCTTCCCCAGATAGGCAGTCCCCCATACAGTTAGAACACGCCCAGGGAACATAGTTAACCCTTAGCGCGCCCCCTGCAGGTTAACCCCTTCACTGCCAATGGCATTTACACAGTAATCAGTGCATTTTTATAGCACTGATCGCTGTATAAATGCCAATGGTCCCAAAAAAGTGTCAAAACGTTCCGACATGTCCGCTGCAATATCGCAGTACCGCAAAAAAAAAAAAAAATTGCAGATCGCCGCCATTTTTAGTAAAAAATAAAAAAAATTAAAAACCCCAAAAATGAATTATCATCCGTAAACGCGACCACTTTTGCGCAAACCAATCAATAAACGCAGATTGCGATTTTTATCGCAAATATGAAGAATATAAAATCGGCCAAAAACGGTGAAAAAAAATGTTTTTTTATATTTTTTTTTTGGATTTGTATTTTAGGAAAAAGTAAGAAATTTGGGTTTTTTTGCAAAATTGTCGCTCTTCTTTTGTTTATAGCGGTGATCAGAAATGACGCAGAGGTGATCAAATACCACCAAAAGAAAGCTCTGTTTGTGGGAAAAAAAGGACGCAAATTTCGTTTGGGTACAACGTCGCATGACCGCGCAATTGTCAGTTAAAGCGACGCAGCGCCGAATCGCAAAAAGGGCTCCGGTCCTAAATCTGGAAATCCTTCCGGGGCTGAAGTGGTTAAAAACAAATGGCAAGCCTGGCTATCTCATCCTAGAGCTTCTAAATACCTAAAAGATTGTAACCTTTAATAGTTCTGGTGAGTTTGATACAACTTTCTTTATAATTCAGATGTAGTTCATTCATTATTTATTACTAATTCCTAGATCCTTGTTGATAATCTTAAATTGTTGGTCAACCCCTCATTACAGTTTGATCCCATCTGTGGTAAGCAAGGTCTGACTAACAAACAGTTATCAATACATATTATCCTTCTTCTTTCTTTTCACATTGTGTTTTTAATAAGTATTATGGTCAATCCCTAAAAGGGATGTTTAATAATGTTGAATATCTGTAACAATACCTTTCAATAAAAATTGTATGGTTAAAGGAAGTGACAGAAAAAAAAAAAAAAAAAAAGGGGGGGGAGGACACACACACACACACACACACACACACACACACACACACACTTTATCCCAAGAACATACATTTAGAAAAGCAGCTAGAGGCCAAATGACCAGCAACAAAACTTGTAATCCAAAATACAAATGACCTGAAGTGGTTGCCTAGCACACATCTACATATATGCTTGGTATAAAATTTGCTAAAAGACGAGAAACACCCGCTGGCTTCATCCCTGCTGATCTGAACAGCTTGGAGATCTGTAAAAAATAAACAAACTGGGTAAGGAGTTCATTGTGGCTTAGCACTACGATTTCTGCGAGCCACACGCATCATAAAAAAGGTCTATCCAAGTTCAATAAGCTTCCCACAACGAGGGGTAAGTTAACTCGTAAAGCATTAACTGGATTTAACGGCTATGGGAAAAACTAAACATAACTCAAAAGTAAAAAAATGAAAGTGACACGTTAAAGGCAAACTAACCTCAAAAAGGTTTATTGCTCTAAAGCCCAACTCTATGCAGAGAAAAACAAAGCAACCACAAACTCATATGTCCATGTCATGTGCATGTTCGAGGATGGTACACTCCCCATCCAGCATAAAGCCACTTACAGATGTGAACCTCAAACCCTTTGGCATCATGAGAAAATGAAGATATATATATATATATAAATAAAACACATACACCCTGTATAGGTTAGAGAAACCTTTGTCCACTACAGCTGAATGGAAGATCTGAAACATCTCTATATGGTGGCACCTAGGTGCCTCCTGTCCCCAGTTCTTCCAGTGCACTACCAGTTGTAAGAGAAATGTGCAGATTGCCATGGCTATCCTTCTGTAACTACAGGTCAGGGTCTACCTTCTACACCCAGAAAAAGTATGCAGCAAATGAATGCCAGAGAAAAGTCCAAACTCCCAACCTCCCTTCCACAATTGTCCATCTTCAAAATACCCAGATGTTTTCACTGAACTCCCTACCTTTTCATTTCCCTAGTGCATAAAAAAAGAGACTTCCATATCTTCAAGTTTGCTGCCTGCAGGGTTTAAGGGTGAAAAAAAACCCATCACCACGGCCTGTGAAAATAAATATAATCTATGGTGCTGAGAGGACATTTTCAGCAAGCCAGACAACCACCCCCTCCCCATTCAATCTGTTATAAGCTTGTTAAAGCAGTAGTACCAAATGCCTTTCCTGAGATATCTAGCCTAAGGTCTCACATCAAAGCACACAAGCCAGCTTCACGTTAACATGGCAATGATTAACAGTATATTGAATGTTTTTATAAGGCAGCTATATTTCTAGTCAACGGTTGCAATAATCAGACCGCTAAAGGGGAAACTTTATTGTATACCATGTTGCGTATGGACACTTCCACTTTATAATGTTTATGCTCAGCAAATTAAACAGTTAGGGGTATAATGAATTACACACTAGCAACCCAATTGTTATCTGCAGCCATCCAACAGGAAGCCAAAGTAAAGCTAAAAACGTAAATCACAATCATAATAGTTTATGGATGTCTGGGAAAGACATCATGATCAATGAGATGTTTCTGCTGCTCAACACTTGGTAGTGTATGCTCTGCACTACCAAGTGCATGCGGTAAAAATGTAAACAACAGAATCTCAGTGGCAGCAAGGAGGAAACCTGCATCTGGCTAGACTTTTAAATTAGCACAAGAATCCCTGGGGTGGGCATAACAACTGTGACTGCAATATGGGGGCCAGTTGGGCCATCCTACCCACTGCTTTTCATCCTGTCTCTTCTACAAAAGACACCAAACTCCAGTGATATCATTCAACTATTTAGGGCTCCGCTATGGTACTGGGCACATTGGTTGCTGGTAATGCCTGCAAACTGGTAGATGTAATTAACGTGATAATATTGCCACATTGTGGGGCTGCATGCTGCAGCCACAAAGTACTATAATTATCTTATGGGTTCCTGATGCTGACAAACTCTGCACCAAAATTGAAAGTAGATAACTGAAGAACCACTGGGTGGTTTTGTGGACACCCAGTATTACAACCGTGCCACGTCCCAAGATAATCTGTTTATATGAAACTACTACATTGAACCACAGTTCATGGACTTTATAGGCACAACCAAAGTACAATAAAAATTACAAAGTTTTATTGTTGCATAAAAAGGATTTTAAAAACATAGTAGCATTTTGCACCCCAAGTCATTAAGGTGACAGCCTAGTGCAAATCCCCCAGCAAATCTACAGATTGCATATCCAATTGGTATGAATAGTAAGAGATGCCACCACACCTTCACAAGAATTCACAAAAACTATTCATACCAATTGGATATACAGTCTGTAATTAGATTTGCACTAGGCCACCACCTTTAATAACTTAGGGTGCAAAATGCTACTATGTTTTTAAACTCCTTTTTGTGCATCAAAAAGCTTTGTAATTTTATTGTACTTTGGTTGAGCCTATGAAGTCCATGAACTGCGGTTCAATGTCGTAGTTTCATATATGAAAACTCTGTACCAAGGCATGCAAGAATAGGTGGTGTTTCTGGCAGGGATAAAGCATAGGTGACTGCACACCCTAATATTAATGGCTAATAAGCAACTTATTCTAAAAACTTACACAGAAAAGAGATTTTCCTTGTAACTAGTCAGTGTTAAGATGTCAAAAGACCGTTGGTGAGATGGATCAGCACATGAACATCCACGTTGAGATCAGCTGGGCAGGCATGTTTATAAACCGTGTGGGCTCCCCTGGTGCAAGAACAATAGTAAATGGGCATGAAAATACAACAGGACAAACTACTTCTACAAGGAGAAATCATCTGCACAGGTCCAGGAGCCCCCATAGATACGCAATATTACCCCACTGGACCGCAATCTGCTTGATGATCATTTCATGTTTGTGTAAATGTTTGCCTGAAACATAATGTAGTCAAAAAAATGTACAGCCACCATTTAAAATAAAGCAAACTGTCAATGTATCTGACACTAATGACATCTTCAAAGACCAATTAACCCATAGCTCACTATAATAGCTGGATTTGGGCAAGACTGTAAAACATTAAAAGTCTCTAAAACAAGAACAGAATGCTGTGGAGTAATTAGCCAACCTGCTGTCCAGATTTCTCAAATTCACCAACCTTTTGAACTAGCTTTAAAGAGCTGCCAGTGACATGCTAAAGTACAGAATTATAATTACATTTCCACATTAATAGGGGACTTTTCATGACGAGCAGTGAGACTAGATGGGGATGGGGCCTTCATTCTCCAGTTTAGAGACTGCTTATTAATCTGGGATCTTAAGGGTAATTATAAGTGACTAGAGCCGCTGCTTTGAATGCATTTCACTGTCTGATCTGAAGCTTAAACCGGTTTTCATTTTGTAGCTAAAAGGAGCCAAAAGAGAGACTCAATAAGTAATTCATTAAATGCTCAGCTGGAAGCGATTCACTGAACAGGTGCCCTGTAGGGACGGGCTGACAAAACATTATTACAAACCAGACTTCAAGTGCTGCTTATAGATGCTTGACTCTTGTTTTGTACGACCCCATGAAAAGCTTTAAGAACCAAAATACAGAAGCAGGAAATTTCCATATGAATTGATAAAGCTGCTCCTCACTTTGGTCCACAAGCTTCCACTCACATTTACAGTTCAACAGGTTTAGAAGCTTTACTAAAGCTGGCAATAAAAACTAGTACAATATACTTCAAAAATTCAAATTTTTCATTTTCGACCGCAGCGACAAGAAAATTTTAAAGGAACAAGGTGGACATTTTTTTCTTGAATAAACAAATTTCTAAAGAGTTAAAGTGGAGTGCAGGCCATTCAATCTAAAATTGAATAGTAAAAGCAAAATGTTTGTAGAGGTTCTTTAGAAAAAACATTCATAAGTTATCAAATGTATGGATTAGAATTTTTGTACGAACATTAACTCAAAAATGTACTAGTGTGGCCAGCTTTAGTCTGCTCATGTAAATGAAAGAAGGTCTTAAACATGACCATTTGAGCTATAGCAAGCTTAAAGTGGAACCAAACCGATCTTGTAGATTGCGAGCAGACAGCCCATTAACACATGTATATGAGTTTAATGCGCACGCGTTACCAAGCGTTAAGTTGCGTGCTGCATTAAGGCAGCCCGTTCATCTGAATAGGCTACACACCAAAATTGGAGCATGCACCATTTTTAGCAAAGGAGCGTACCACAACACATGGTAGTGCATTTCTGTGCATTGCGGTGTGCAGCAATGCGGGTGCCTTGGGATGGCATTCAGAATGACTGGCACTGCAGCACATCAGCAAGTGTTCCATGCATTACTGCAATGCATTAGTGTAAATGTGCCCTGAAAAAGAAAAACGCTCTCCAAAAAAGGGACAATATTTTTAGTACCGTCTGTCTTCCTGTCCTTGCGAAATCCCTTCCGGTAATTTTTCCTGGAGTTGACGGAAAACTTCTCTATGGGGTGAAAGGCAACAATAAAGGCTAAACAAAATGCAGAACCCTATAAAAGGTTTTGGCCTTCAGGGTTTAAAGCTACCCATAGACATAAGATAATAGTTCTTATTTGTGCCAAAACCTACTATGGTTCACTATACACAACTGTAGATCTCTAGAACTAGTACATAGTCAAGAATTCATATTGGTGGCCGCCATCTTAGGAGTCTTACACAGATTCCTCTCAACAGATCTGTTTTACACAAACTCCTAATACTTTCATAAAGCTGTACCATGTTGTACACATAATTCTAAGTCAGGAGCACAGCAAGGGGAGACTTGCCAAAGATCACAAAAATGAAGATAAAGGAAATAAGCCAGGCTTCCTACAGTGGGTCTGTGCGGTTACTCTCTAAGCTACTTTGGCTATATAGAACCCTCTTATTTGTAAAGCTGTAGTATTCCACAGAATGGTATGTGGTTTTCTTTTCGCCAAATTGCTAGGATGATGTATGCACAAGCTAAATGACTAGTTCTGCTATACGGCAACATTCAAAAGCATGCACAACCCCTGCTATAGTCTGTGGAATACAGACTATGTACATTACAGACTAGAGGTTTTTGTCACCAAACCTCTACTGACTTTCATGTGTATGCTTCAAGTCTGGGAAGAAGTGTGCAGACCAGATGTTTCGAAGACTTTCATACCGCATAAAATATCCTCACATAAAAAGCATTTGTAACATGGCTCTATCAGGTCTAAAGCATCGGGCGGGTCGTTATAACCAAGTCTTCCAAAATATTTATATAGCTACTACCTTTGAGATGCAACTGGCGTGGCCTTCCTTGCCAAGGCAAAAGCTGGAGGGGTTAGTATCTGTTCATACAGTTAAAAGGTGGCTTCAAGAAACACCTACATGGTGCCAAGTGCCATTTAGACTAATAGTCGCAGGGTAGAACCTTTACATTAACTAGCAAACGTGTGCCCATCCATGAACAGGTTCCTTTAGACTGAATGGTCAGAACTAGGTTATTACACCCCCTCCCCAATAAGACAATTAGATGGACATATTTGGTCAACTGTGCTAGGACACCAAGTTCATTATGAAGGGAAACCGTGTACAAAAGGCAGGCATAGAGAGCTCAAATTGCCTGCAGGACAGGGTGAAAAAACAAACAACAAAAAAACTATTGATTTGTCTGACCATGCTTACCACACACATGGATGAATCCCAATTGTATTTGAATAGCCAAAGCAACCTTGGCAGAGTTGACAACCGTCCGTAAATTTAATCTGTGATTTTTACTACTGTCTAAATATCAGGGGCTGATAAGTCAACACAGCATGACAAATTAAGTGCAAGTGCCAGTTCACACTGCATCGATGTCAGACATTGCATGTGATTTGCACTACACTGCTGTGCAGATCACATGCGATGTCTGTGCGATGCATCTCATTCGGTCCAAAATCATGCAGGACCCTTTTTTTGTCCGCACCAGAATTGGATCGCATGGGTGTTCACACCCATGTGATCCGATTTGGGGGTGTCAATAACTTTCTATTGACACCCGCAGCGGTTCGCATAGGGCAGTGTGAACTGCCTGCAAGTTCTATGCGATGCGGGAACCCGCACTGGAATCGTGCTGGTTCCTGCATCGGCTGGTGTGAACCAGCACTAAACCAGGCAAATAACTTGTTATGGGTATTGTCAGTGTTTCCATATTGTGTTTATACTGTTTAAATATCGGTTGTCTTAGTTTTTAATAGGAGCAGTTCTGTCATTTTCAGGTTGGCAGAAGAAAAAAAGTGTGTTCCGTCAGTAAAAAAAATGCTGCAGGAGGTTGGTAACACTAATCCTTAGCTGCCAAACAGTGACTGCACTTGATACAACGTAGTCACCATTTGGCCCATTCAGTTTTCCACCTGCCTCTGCTGAGTTTAGCTGGTTTTTAAATGGACTTGTCAAGTTGGTTGGTGCTTGCAGGGCCACCCACAGCTTGAATTTCAACTGATTCAACAGGATTACCCAAAATTCAAGCTGTGGGTGCCTTAAAGTTGTGTATCTGTGGTGGTGTGGAGTAACAGAAGGTAGAGCAGGACCATTTTTAAACCAAACCCATGCAGAATAGGGGCTGAATGGCAAATGGTTGTGGAACAGACATCAGATCAACAGGACAGAATATTGGCAACGTAAATGTGATAGGGGAAAAACAAAAAACAAAAAAAAAAACAGATTTAATCCCTCAATTGTGGTTCTGTTACATTATGAGATGAAGAAGCCTCAGGGGGATATTAGCTTACTGAATTGAGCGCTTAGACTGTAACACTAAGAAAACACCTAAATACACAGTTGTAACACATATGTTTACTGTTCTACTTGTTAACATTTGTAATTCTGTACAGCCAGTCTTGTGATTTACACACATCTGCCACACCACACAGTTTGAGAGGATACACATTGCTTCCCTGGTTCCACAATTTGATTTCCCATTACACCTATCTGCCTCTTCTTTTATTGGACGATGGTTGCGCATCATCACTTCTATCTATTTAGCAGGGAGGTGATCCAGGAAAGCGTAAACTTGAATCAAGATATAAAATATTGTTCCGATTGTGGAATGTGGTAAAGATTTGTAAATCACAAGAGTGGATGGACAAAATGACAAATATTTTAAACAGGCAAAAAACAGTAAATATATGGTGTATGATTCAACTGTGTATACATCTTGCCTGGAGTTTCTGGTTATTATAATGGGACAGAAGAGATTTTTTCCCCCAACTATCCCTGCAGAGTAAAGGGAAGCATACAGTTTATGAATGAATGCCTGTTATCTGATATAGGAGTAGCACAGGATAAAAAAAAAAAAATATATAATATATATATATATATATAAAACGCAAATTAATTGCTGCATTGATGCATCGCAATTCGGCCGTCCATGATGCGGCATCGATGCAAGGACTGCCCATAATCGATTAGGGGTGACATCATCAGACTTGTGGGCGACTCAGCGCGACCTCTGCACAGCGCGAATTGCAAATGACTTCTGTATTGGAAGTCAATGCAAGTTGCCCCCAAAGTCGTACAGGAACCTTTTTCTAAGTCGGAGTGACTTGAGTGGCTTCGACTTAAAACAGTTCCAATTGCAGTACATGGAGGCGACTTGTCTTGTCTCCTATGTGTGAACAGAGTTGGCACTGTTGCGGCTTCTTCCCGGATGTCTGCCTCAGTTTCAGATATGTGATTGAAACCCCAAATTACATTTGTAATTAGTACAGTTATTCTCCATGCACAGTTATCTAGCAACATACCGCAGTGCCTCTCTCAGCACTCGTTACCGCCCAGCCCGCCTCTCTCCTCTCCGGCAGACGTCAGCAGTGGATTCCTCAGAGAATCCACCGCTGACGTCTGTTGGAGACAAGAGAGGAGAGAGAGGAGAGAGGCAGGCTAGGCGGCAACGAGTGCCGAGAGAGGCACTGCGGTATGCTGCTAGATAACTGTGCATGAAGGATAACTGTACTAATGTACTAATTACAAATGTAATTTGGGGTTTCAATCACGGATCTGAAAATTAGGAAGAAATGAGACACCCACTGACACCCCTCACCACCCACCCACCGACACCCCCCTCACTACCCACCCACTGACACCCCTGTATCCTAATCGCGATGCATCGCGGAATCAAATTGAATGGTGAGGCCAGTGAAGATGCGCACCCCTAATATCAACAGGCTTTGGACTTGAGTCAATGGCATCATCGGTTTGAGACATCTGAGGGATCATTCAAAATTCACTGCAAGGTACATCTGACTTACAGTTGACCACCTCCTGACTTGCATTTGACCTGCGTGGGTTTTTTACCTCCAAAGGCTTGTATAGAGAAATGCAAAGTCCATTTGACATGAACAAGAGCCCGTCTACACAAGCCCTATATGTATTCTGTTTTACAACGATTTAATAACATGAGAAAAATGCATACATAAAAAGGGAAAATTAAAAAAAAAAAAAAAAAAGGGAAAGAAGGAAAGAGGCAACCTTATAGTAAGCTTAGACCAGGTACAACAGGAATCATATGATAGATCTACCTGTTTCCAGATCTGATTCTTAAATGCAGTTTTTGTTTAACAGTAACCATTACTTTTTGGAGCAAGCAACCATTACCGTATGTCCATGGTTTGCTTAATATCGCTGCATTATGACATCAGTCATCACAAAGGGGTCACACCTGTTACTAACCATCTATCTGCTTCTGACCATGTTGCTTCAGCATTTTCATGTCAATGGACAATAACAGCTACCTGACAGGTTTACAAGACCCCAGGGGCTGCAAAGTAAACAAACCTTCAGAAAGGGTTTTAGTGGGAGACCTTGTTATTCCAACGTGAAACAAAACAAATGCTGAGAGAAGGCCAGTGCCAATTACAAACTAAACAAGGAAACCACTTAGGCAACCATTACTAGCCAGCTGTCAGGGACTATCAACTCTCAGCAGGACCTACCAATGGTGGCCATGTAAAAAGGGTGATGTTCAACCTGGACTAAGACAGAGAAGCATGCAGATTAGCAAGTAAAAGTATTGAGGCCATAGGATTAGTATGAGACAGGCCAGATATGTCAGCCTCCATATAAGGAGTACAGATCTCTATCTATCTATCTATCACCAAATACAGCTACATTCAACCACCCAGGACCAAGTTGGTGATGATGAAAGGAAAGATGTTGACCAAATGGATACAGTCCTGGACTTTGCAGTCTATTCAGCATTCAAGTCTTATCTTTCCAACATTCTGGGCAATTTTCTGCAAATCAGGTTTAACAAGCCTGTGTATGGGTAAGGTTGGAGATAGCCACACATAGAAGATCAAAGCATGATATTAGCAAATAGTAAGAAAAAATTAACATGGAATCTAAAAGCCAGTTAGTCCAACCAAGGATCCACAAGGCATTTTCAAAAGAACCTGGTCGTTCATTTTGCTTTAAATCTTACCGAGGTCACAGACCCAAAGTAAGCAACATTGGGAGTTCTCATTTTTACCCAAACTCAGTTGTTGCATGCTTGTTCCAGGTTACCAATTTAGAAAGTACTGAAGCCAAGGACAGCCAAGCATTTGAAGCAGGTCAGCAACTGTATTGCCCATATTGCTCACTAGTGACAACACTACAAAGTTAAAAAACAGAACCTATAATCTGTCAAGCGCCACCAAACAAAATCTTTCTGCACAACATCACCACTACCACGAAAGATTCCCAAACAGGCCTGTATACTACAAAAGGTGTATGTCTGTGTACACTGCAGATAACCCCATACATCACTCTTGACCTCACCAAAGGCATCCATACCAGAGATTTGTTGCCAGTATCTGCTGAGCTCTCCAGAACCTCACAGATATGCACAACCGCAACAATTCAGACCCATCACATCAGTCTATTTGCTTGTGATGCAAATTTTTTTTTTTTTTTACCAAAAATATAGACTTGATCTAAAACTTACTGCTATATACTATGTAGGCATTTTTGATCACTGCATTGTCAAATTTTATAAATATATATATATATATATATATATATATATATATATATTTCTGGTTTGACAACCAGTGACAAGCTGTTAACAGTTTCAGTTCGATCATTCCCTATTGTTCCCATGGTGCAAGGGCACAAGAAGATCTAAAAAAGCAGGAGTCACAGTTCTCATTCTCTATCCTTTGATACACAATCTCATGTAATATGAGGCAGACTTGAAAAACAGACTCCAGAAAGATGCTCCTACCTATTTTAATGCCTATTTGGCAGATGGTGCAACCAATACCCCAGTATAGAATAGCAGAAGAATTCCATAGATCATTATAAATCACAGCCTTGGAAAAAAGGAACACCCACTACTAAAATTGTATATATTTTGTACAAATGTGAAAGACAAAACAAACATACAAGGTTTTGGTCAATTGTAATGTAACATTTACGCATTCATAAATTTTATTTATGATATAATATAAATTAGATTTTTCATTTTTTTGTTTAGAAATATATGACACTCAGTTTTGGAAATCATGCCTGCAGCAGAACAGTTCTCTAGGCCAGACAGTTTCATCTCAGCGGATGACTCCACAAGTGGTGGTCAACACCTAAGGATCACACAATATGCAGTAAATGGAATGCTACAAAAAGCTGCCAGAGGCTATAGACATGCATCAGATTATCAGAGATTAAAGAAATGCTACAAGAGATGCTCAGAGACTGCAGACACATTACAGGTGATGAGCAAACAGAAGTTGCTGAAGTCTGGGGACCTGCTTCAGGAGACAGAGATTTCTAGACAGTATAGGAGACTGCTAGATATCACCATCCTTACAGAACAAATTCATGCTTTTGTGCTTTTTACAGCCCCCTGTGGTGGTAGTAAATTCCTTTTTTGAACTTGTACCAACAGGCAGGCCCATAATAAGCCTTACTTGTAGGTACAGTGAATATCTCCTAAACTTGCAGTGTTAGGAGATACTGCATTCACATTGGATGCAGCTGGTGAAGTCACCAGTGCATGCGCTCTGAAGGGACAGCATACTGTGCCGTAAACCGTGACTCCCATGTGCAGGAGTGACATCATTGTGGCTCAACCATCCAAAGGACCGGAGTCAGAGAAACCAGACAGAAGAGGAAGATGTAAGACCTGTCAGTGGTGCGCTGTCATTGTTGGAGGGTTTCACTCTAAAAGGTATTTCATAATGTGCTAGTATGCAATGCATACTAGCACATTATGCCATTGCCTTGCAAGGGGAGTATTCTTTTTAAATGCCGCAGTTTTTACTACTCCTTTAGGTTTTTTTTTTACCTCAATGCACTCTCTCCCCACTCCCTATCCTACCCACCCCCATCCTTAAGTGCTTGCCCGACTCCTGTCACTGTTCCAGCTGCAGGACCATTCCTCTCACTTCCTGGTCTCACAGGAGAGACAGAGCAGCGGCAGCCATAGCCTGTCAAACTCCTGCGAGTAGGGGGCAGGGGGTTTGGCTTACTGGCAGTGTGTGTCTCTGTGGATCCACACAGCCTGGCTTGGGAGCATGTGCGCACCGGTGCCTCCGCAGCACCTACCTTGCTAAGGAGGCACTGGGAAAAAGAAGCGCACAGCGCCCGTGAGTGACTGTTAATGAGGCGGTATGACACTGCTCTCTGCAATATTCTTGCACAGGGGAGTGAAGTATAACAGATTTTTTTTATTTTACAAAAAAAGGTCTATCATCCATCCCAGAAAAAATAAAAATAAAAAAAGTGTGAAATAAACCAAGCCATTTAACTACGTGAAACCAATCTAGAGAATATTTTCATTCACCAAGTACCTAGATAAGGAAAATCCAGACTACTGTAGACAATGCCCTCAAAGGCCACATAAGCACCCAATGGAACTTGAGACATTGGAAGACAGGGGTCTACTGGATCGACTTCTATTCCTCTTCAGAAGGTAAAGAAGAAAAGGTACCAAAGGGCCTTGGCTTGGGTACTAAGGCTCCATCGCCTCCAATCTGATCCCCCAGACATTCAGGTCTATTTCACAGCACAGCTTTAGAATGCCCTGCTATTCTTTGGAGCTCACAACCTGCCTATGCTTCTGGCCATGGCCACATGGTTTCTGCCAAAAGGGATGTCAGTAAATTTATAGTTTGCACTGACTGAAGGAAACTAGTTGCAGCATTTTCACCAGGACAGGCAACTTTTTCAGCTCTTCTGGGACTGCTGTAAGGTAAAACAATACAAACTTGGAAAAAAGGTGCTCAATGAAAATCATTCAATTTTCCCTTTAACCTATAAGCTGGTGAAGTACAAAATGGCCATAAGACAAGCTATGAAAGCAATTCAGTGGTCATCTGCTAGGGATATAGTTTCCTTTAGCAGATTCTTTTGCAGCCAACCACAAGAAGGTTTGAATTTTTGCGGTTGGGAGCGCCATGCCAAAACCCAAGGAAGACACTGTACCCCAGCCAAAAGATGAAACCAGACTGGAGATCACTACAATGTCTGTATACAGCCTCAAATACAATCAGTAATTGATCTAATGGGTTTAACACAAGCTTATCAGTAAACCAAGTAACAAGGGGCTTTTCAGCCTCTTACCACAGCAAAACTCGCTATTTACTTACCATCTCCTATCTGCTGCAAACACAAGATTACGGCAGTAATGATGGATTTAGTGCAGCGCTCTCTGGTCAGATAAACACACCATAGACTTGTAGACTGGTTAGGATTAGACAGCCAGGAGGGCTGATAAACGACTATTTATAAAGAGCTAGGTGAGCAGGACTGACCTTTGTATAAATGGTTTCTGCACTGACTCGGCAGCCTGTTGATAAGTCCCAGTCTTCCTAATTGAACCTTCACAATAGCAATGAGTCATAGTATCTGTACATAGCATGCTTACTTCCACTGATGAATGAAAGCTCTGTGCCAATTTAATGTCTCTTTACACTGCTTATCCTTTGATAACATGAAAACAGACTTTTACCCCCCAGCAAATGACATCCTTTGTGCCAGCAAAGCATATCCAGATCGCAATATAATGAGCAACAAATACAGTAAGCATGCATTTCAAAAGATCATTTGTGATTATGGGAGCAAACCTACACTGCTGGGTTCAGGATTACCTACAGGATAAAGTAGGGGAATCTTTACGGCCTACAATGGCTGAATGTGCAACGTAGCAAGAACATTTACCCAAAAACATTGGATCACCATTCCTCAGTCATTAAAGTGTATCCCTAGCCAAGCCTTCTTTGCCTTCCTAACCAAGGTGCTAGCTTTCTCCCCTATTAATAAAATAACAATTTTATTGCCATTGTATGCTTGTTAGACTTTTCCTTACTCCCTGTCCTGTTAGTAACTTTGTCACCAGGAAAGGAAGGAAGGGAGGGGAATCATCCAATAAGACCTCAAGGCAGCAAAAAGACAAGCCAGACCTAAAATAAAAATGTAATACATTGCAGATCCCTAGTCCTTAGATGTGCTGCTTGCATTAGTTGGCCCTTTCCCTCTATTTTCACCTGGAGATCCTAAAAATAACACTTCATTTTTTCTCCATTGTACCTATGGAACCATGGTTGTCGCATAAGCTTGACTTTAAACATGTCTGCCTTTCATCCCCATACATGGAGGATTGATGGGATTAGTAGATTACACAAGATAAATAAGGTAGTTTGTGCTTTCTTTTAAAGATAAGAAGTGTCAAGGACATTTCTGGCAAGATCAACAGGTATTTTCTAGATTTGCTGAACATTTTCTTGGCCTGGAAAAAAGAAAAATCTAAAGCAGTTGTAAACCTCAGACATGAAATATGAACAAATCATATCCCTGTATAGTGTGTACTTTGTCAATCAAGAACACAAAGTCATTTCTGTCTGCTGACCCCCATTTCTGCTATCAGCACAAGTCATTTCTGAAAGGTTTTTCGGACAGAGAAAAAAATATGTAATGGCGAGGGTACAGCCTGTGATTGAGAGCCTCAGCCCTGTTCCTGTGTGCTGTATGAAGGGGGAGGGGGTGTCCCTTCCCTCCATTCAGCTCTCCTCACTGATGTAAAGTCAGCTCTCTGCCCCCTGCTTTTCAGAGCTGAGAGATCCTGTGGAAAGTCTGCACTTTGAGTGGATGTAGGGGGAAGGACGGCTGTAGACAAACAGCTACAACTTATGTAGGAGAATTTGTTTCATCTCTGTTTATCACCTGAGGCCAGTCACTTCACTGGGTATATGGAAGGGTTTACAACCACTTTAACCATCACATCTAATGACTGGTAAGCCATAAAAAAATATTAGAGCTGAACTCTGGGAAAACAAACAGTGTACCCTACAGTGGGACTGCTCATTTAGTGTTAGTTCACACCAGATGCAGTTCTGTGTGCTTTTTACCTGCACTAAAATGCATGCACAGTGTTTTCCCATGAAGTTCACACCAGTGCAGTCAGTTTCCGGTGCAGGAAAAAAAAAAAAAAAAAAAAAAAATGTAAAGCATGCCGCATTTTTTTTGCACAGAACCATACTGGAACATAGCTAATTGTAACAAAAACGCACTGGAACTGCTTGTGGTGTGAACTGTTAGCAAAAACTGATCTGGAACGTATTCGGAGTGCATTTTTGTGGTGTGAACTGGCCCTTAAAGTGGTTGTAAAGGCTAAAGATTTTTTTTACCTGAATGCATCCTCTTTACCATAGCAGTGCTCCCCTCCCGCCCCCAACATTTGCTTTAGTCCTGCATCGAGTCGACCTGGCACTAGGATTCTACTCTCCCCTTTCCCCACTCTCACAGGCTTGGCTGGGAGCAGCTGAAGCCATTGGCTCCTGCTGCTATCAGTCAAACCCTGGGTGGGAAGAAGTGGGGGGAGAGCTGAGCCATGGTGTGTGTGTCTATAGATGCACACAGCCCAACTCAGGATTGAGCCCCCCACGCATGCCCCAATAGCTTCTCCCTATGAAGGCACATCAGAAAGAGGAGGGGCCAATAGCACTGGCACGGGACGCCAGAAGAGGAGGCTTGCAGCTGTTTTGTGCAAAACCACTGCACAGAGCAGGCAAGTAAAACATTTTTTATTTTTCAAATAACAAACACCCTTTACAATCACTTAAATCTAGCGGATAAAAAGATCACATTTAATTACCTGATCCTCTGCTCCCAGACAAACGGGCACACACTTCTGTTTCAACGATGGACTGTTCTTTGGCCTCCTCACATCCAATGCAAGGCTATGGTTCCTGCATCAATCTTGATGACGTAAGATGACATTAGACCAGCAGAAAATAGGCTGCAGGAACATCAAAGTAGTGCAGGAGCCTGTGGGAGTGGAGGATCAGTTAGTTAAAATGTCTGTTTCTGGACCCCCTAGGCATAAATGAGCAGTTAACCCTTGCAGCACAGGACAAGCTGCAAGGGAAGAATTCGTTTTCCTGGAATTCAGTTTTACATTTTTGTGTTTTTGGTTAAAATATGCTTTAAAGCCTGATTCACACTTAAGTAGTTTGCTGTTTATCCGTTTCTGCAGTGCTTTTTCGGTATGTATTTGAAACAAAAATGCATGTGGCGTTTAAAAGGATTCCCTGACCCTTTCCAAAGATGCAGCAGCTGAAAAAACGTATAGATGTGAACATGTCGGATAGGAAACCATGGTAAATGGACTGTAGTGCGTGTCTGCAAAGTGTATTAAACACATAGGTGTGAGCATCCATTTTTTCCTTAGAAACAAAAAAAAAAAAAAAAAAAAAAAATTTAAAATAAATAATAAAAAAAAAAAATCTAACTACACTACAATGGAGGCTGTTACACGTGTATGAAGCAAACAACGCACAGCTGCATCTTTGTACATGGACAATTAAGCAACCCTTGTTTACTTGCAATCTCTAGATTTCATTGGCTGCATTCCAAGGCGGTGATGTAATAAAGGCAGGATAAGGATACCGGCCTCATGGACTGCACCTTTACAACCAAGTCAGCAGACAGCTACCACCTTCTTAGGTTGAAGCTACTAAAAAAGGTATTTACATCAAGCTACAAAATCACATACAGCAATGTGATGCAGAATCCAGCTCTGGTTGAATTTAACAACGCGGCGCGGTACTAGAAGCAGACTCCAGTTGCACATTCCATACAACTCCCTGCAGAAGTATTGCTTTTAGTAAGGGCCGGGCATGGGGATCACTGTACTGCCTTCACATGGAAATACAATCAGAGGCGGACACCTGCTTGTGAACTGGAATCCACAGATTTTAGCCATAAAGGCAAACAAGAAAAAACAGCAGAAAAGCTCCAACCCATTGAATGTGAATTACCGTTCCCAATGAGTATCATGATCAGCCAGAAGCGCCCTGCTGTGTTTTTGTTGTTTTATCTTCCTTTTAGACAATGGAGGTCACTGAATAAAAACCAAAAGCCATTTCCTCTAAAGTTACAGGAGCGGACATCTCTCATTTTGTGTTCGGACACACGGGGTTGGTTTAAAATAAAAATCTGGTACAGCTCTGCATGGGGGCCAATAAGCTTCCATTTTTTTTTGTCAAAGCTTAAAGTGGACTTCCAGTCATTTTTAATTACCCACATTGTAATGTACGCCGCTAGTGGATTAAGGTTTGGATTATTGGAACTCCCTACCCCAATCTGTCCAACTGTCTTCTAATCTATCCATCTTTAGACGATCCCTGAAAACCTCTTTTTAACCACTTCAGTAAGGGGCATGTTTTTTGGGTTCATTGTTTACAAGTTAAAATCAGTTTTTTTTGCTATAAAATTACTTAGAACCCACAAACATATATATTTTTTTCTAACACCCCAGAGAATAAAATGGCAGTCATTGCAAAACTTTATGTCACACCGTATTTGCACAGCGGTCTTCCAAGCATGCTTTTTTTTTTAAATAAATTCAGTTTTTTAGTTAAAAAAATAAGTAAACAGTAATGTTAGGCCAATTTTTTCCATATTATGAAAGATAATGTTACGCCGAGTAAAATGATACCCAACATGTCATGCTTCAAAATTGCGTCCGCTCGCGGAATGGCGACAAACTTTGCAGCTTAAAAATCTCCACTGGCGACATTTAAAAAATTCTACAGGTTAGCAGTTTTGAGCTACAGAGGAGGTCTAGTGATAGAAATGTTGCTCTCGCTCTAACGATCGCGGCGATACCTCACATGTGTGGTTTGAACACCATTTTCATATGTGGGCGGGACTTAAGTACGCACCATTCAGATATCCCTTCTCAAAAGGTAGCAACGTCATATTCCCCCAAACAGAAGTGGGTAAAGAAGCCTATCCTGCTTCTATCGAATACTCTCTTACTTTCTACATCAGCTCATCCCCCACAGCTATTACCTTTTGTATCTATTTACCCTCCCTCTTAGATTGTAAGCTCTAACGAGCAGGGCTCCGATTCCTCTTGTACCAAATTGTGATGTAACTGTACTGTCTGCCTTCATTTTGTAAAGCGCTGCGCAAACTGTTGGCACTATATAAATCCTGTATAATAATAATAATAATAATTGATATGTTAAAATTTCTGCCAGAAGTACTTTTTAGTAGTTTCCCCCTCAACGTTGGGTCATGGCCGCCTAGGAGATTACGTCATCAGCCCGGCCCGTTGACCTCTTGGGATATCTGTCATCAATCTCAGAAGGTTTCAGGCATCGAATTCAGGTACAAAAATGCACTGCAGGGTCATTACTGTGCAGAAGCAAGATCTGCAGGTGCATGCTGGGAAGCCAGCTGCACAAATTTCAGGAAATCCAAGCCAGGTCGGCTTCAGCTGCCCCAATCCTGCATGGCCACAGCTGGAAGCGAAGGGGGCAAATGAAAAATAAGCAGTTTGTAAGTAGTTACAATGTGTACAAGGGCAACATTATCCATTATACTTCTGAGGAAATACAACAACCTCTGCAATGCTATTCGTGCAATGTTGGCTAGGAGACTGGAACTCCACTTTAAAAGTGTTACAAAACCCACAACAGTAAAATCAGTCTGCAGTAAAGCATGCTTGTTATACTCACTGTGGAACCTAAGGGGTTAATCCTCTGCATGGTGTACAAAGGCTGTTTGATCCTGTCTTCTCAGCTCCTCCCCTTCTTCCACAGTCCCCAATCCATCTCCTGATAGCACAGAGCCTTGAAGGCATTCTGCATATGCTCAGTTTGGTGTGTATTTCTAGAGAGTTTTTTTTTTTCTTGGCAGGGTGCATGTGATCAGCACAGGGCCGATCAGCATTGTCCAGAGGGTCAAGAGTCATGCAGCCTCATAGAACATTCAGGGAAGAATGAAAACTCCTCCTACAAGCTTTTTAACCAGTGCTTGGCCAGACGCTGATAGATGTCACAGCTATATACTGCTGATTAGAAAAAGGTATTTAGCAGTTTATATTTACTAAAATAGTTGCATTTCTATGTTCTGTGTACTGTGGGAGACTGGATATAGTGAATGCAGGGTCCTGGGTTTAGTAACATTTTCATTAGACAAGCTGAAGTTAGAAGCTGATTGGCTACCATGCAGAGCTGCACCAGATTTTTGCATTCCCCAGTTTTAGTAAATCTACCCTGTGATGTCTTTAGTGCCATCAGATTCTGTACAGTTTGTTGCAGCTTCTGCACCTTCACTACAAAATGCCGGCTATAAATAAGGAAATCTTCCAAAATTTAAAAAAAGACTGAATGTTATCCATTCTCGTGTCGGGGCTCTACAAAAAGACAACCAATCCAATTATGTCAGAAGTTTTTTAGGGTAATGGAACGCACTGTGTAACGATTTAAAAATTGCTTGTGATCATTAAGCAAGAATGAGGCTCTGTAGGTGGAGTAGTGGAAATGCTTGTTAACTGCACACAAGGATCTTCCTAATTGTTGGGAGGTCACCATGCCACTGTGTGTCAGATTTTCCCTTGTCAATGGAGAAAGGTGAGAGTCACTGCACACTGCCCTCATCAATCAGCTGGGCCATGAAGGACAATGTGACAAGTACAACCACCACTCTATGGCCTCTACAATAGTAAGGAGAATGTACTGGGCCAAATGTGAACTCCACCACCAGAACTCATCCAAGAATCTTTCCACCACTGCAGACAGTGCAGGGTCTGAACCTAATCTAGAAGACGCAAAGACATTAGCAGCAGCCATACTGTGCTTTATTTGTCATAATTATCAGTTTCTCTAGGTATCGTTTGATTATTTAATAATTTGGTAGTGAATGATCCTAGCTTTACATTATCTTGTCATCAACTTAAAGCAGAGTTCTAGTCAAAAGTGGGACTTCCGCTCATCTGTCTTCTCCCCCCTCCGGTGCCATATTTGGCACCTTTCGAGGGTGGGGGGTTCCTGTTTGACAGTGACGTTGCCCACTTCCGGGAGACCCGGAAGTTTGGCTCTCTCCTTCTTCCTCCACACCAATTGGAAAGTGCAGCATGCTTCGCGCGTGCGCAGTAAGGAATTGGCTGTGAATCCGAAAGGCTTCACTACCGGGTTCCCTTACCAGGAATGGCGGTGTCTGCACCCGACCCGAAGATTGGCTGGGGTGCCGACATCACGGACTCCCTGGACAGGTAAGTGTCCATATATTAGAAGTCAGCAGCTGCAGTATTTGTAGCTGCTGGCTTAATTTTTTGTGTGAGTGTGTGTGGGGGGTTGCAGAAAAAGCCTCTTTTTTTAAATGCTCATTTACCGTGCTCTCGCTCTCTAATTTTTTTATACATTATTATTGTGCCTTTGAACGTACAAAAATAAAAAAAAAATAATAATAATAATAAATAAATATATATATATATATATATATATATATATATATATATATATATATATATTTATTTTTTCCGGCTAGTAAAGCCCCGCACACACGGGCAGGATGTCAGGAGACATTTGCCGGTTCAAATAAAATAAGTAAATACACCCATAGATCCATAGGAAGACTTTAGTTGAAATTAAAAGGGGCCCCT
>BLSH010194872.1:133369-165348 GCA_018402905.1 Glandirana rugosa
ACAGTAGACAGGTAGTTTCATGGGCTCATGGACAATTGACGGGTAGTTTCATGGGCTCATGGACAGTGGACAGGTAGTCTCATGGGCTCATGGACAGTGGACAGGTAGTCTCATGGGCTCAAGGACAGTCTGATGGACAGGTGACAGGTACTCGGGTACTCTGATGGACAGGTGACAGGTACTCGGGTACTTTGATGGGCAGTTAACAGGTACTCGGGTACTTTGATGGACAGATGACAGGTACTCTGATGGGCTGTGACAGGTACTTTGATGGGGTGGTGACAGGTCCTCTTTATTGGGGGGGGTGATCAGTGTGCTTGGTGTACAGTAGGCGGTAACGAGCTGTTACCGCAATCTCCCTGTCACACACGATCGGTGTGTGACAGGGAGAACTGCGGTAACAGCTTGTTACCACGGTTTGTTTACATCACATGACCGGCTGTGATTGACACAGCCGGTCACGTGGTAAAGAGCCAAATCTATTGGTTCTTTACAGGGATCGGAGCTGGGCTTTGTCCAAGGGACAAGCCTCAGCTCCGATCGCCGCGCTGCGTGTCCCCGGGGGCGCGCACCAGCGGCGTGCACGAGAAGATGGGTAGTGACCGGCTGTGATTGGACACAGCCGGTCATGTGGTAAAGAGCCAATTTTATTGGCTCTTTACCCCGATCGGGGGGGACACGACCCCCCGGCAGACGAGCGATCTGTGATCGCAGTAGCGGCGAGAGGCGGCCGACGTCATTTGACGTCGACCCAGATCGACGAGCAGTTCCTGCCGACGTCATTTCACAATGACTCGGTAGGGAACTGGTTAAACTGTCAGTGCTACTGTATATACAGTAAATCCTGTATTATAATAATAATTCAGCCAGGCCCTGCTGAACCGGATGACTTTCGATCCATGCATGGCCGGTTAAGGCTACATTCATACAGTCACACAGTAGCAGCCAAGGGATGGTCACCAGCAGCAGCTGTCAGTGCCGGCTGTCAGATTTGTACACATCAATGGAGAGCACTCTCTCCACTTGTTAGGAAGGAAAAGAGGGACAGTCTCAGCAGGATTGAAAGAGAGACATCACAGCAACTCCTATCCCTGTCTGGGGAGCTGAATCAGAGCACAAACCCAGAAGACAGCCCCCAGGGTCTGATAAGTGGCATCACACTAGTTAATCTGTTGTCTGCTGGGAACTTTTGTGTTTTCTTGAAGGGCCCCAACTTTAATGGCCAATGTTTTTTTTTCCCATCATTCACTGGCCAGTGGGATAACATAGGGAATGTTACAGCAAGTTAGGACTGTCTTTATATACTGTTGCTAGGTAAATGAAGTTCAGTTACATTAATTACTGTTAGGCTACTTTCACACTGAGTGGCAGCAGCGGTCGCGGTAAAACCGGGAGTTTTACCAGTGATATGGCTCCGCTATGCGGGCGGGAGCGCCGCACTTTTAATCCCCCGCAAAAAAAAGGGGTTAAAAGTGCCGGTGCTCAGCGCTACCGAGGTGGTGTGCAGCCCCTTCGGAATCGCTTGCCATTCATTTTAATGGCGGGGCGGTAGAGGAGCGGTATATTACAGCTCCCCTCACCGCCCCAAAGATGCTGCTTGCAGGACTTTTTGTAACGTCCCGCAGGCGCACCGCCCCAGTGTGAAAGCACTCAGGGCTTTCACATTGGGGTGGATTGGGGGGGGGGATTTTTGAGGTGCTTTACAGACGCTATTTTTAGCTAAACTTTCTAATCCCCTCTTCATTTACGCTATGCTTGTCCTAATAAATTCTTTGAAATACCTCAAGGTGTGTAGGTAAGTGCTGGGTGAGTAAAGTCTGTCATCTTCAGGTGTTCATAGAAATCAGAAAAGAATTCAGCAGCTCCCATGGGGGAAGCACTATACAGGCAATGTCACAGGGGAAGATGACAAGTGCTTTCCCATAGCTGGATGGAAGGTAGTTGCGTTGGCAGCAGTGGAGGAAGGATTGGCAGGGTAGTACAGTTCAGGTGAGAATATGAGGTCAAGGAGGAAGTGGAAAGACCTCTGCAGGGAAAATGTCACTAAGCCTTGCATGGGTAAGATGACCAGGTCTCTTTATTCATTATATTATTATACAGGATTTATGTACCGCCAACAGTTTGCTTTACAAAATGAACGCAGACAGTACAGTTACATCACAATTTGGTACAAGAGGAATCAGAGGGCCCTGCTCGTTAGAGCTTACAATCTAAGAGGGAGGGTCAATTGATACAAAAGGTAATAACTGTGGGCAGGGGCGTTGTTAGGTCTACAAAAGATCTGGGGCTAGAGCCCATAGCAGCGAAGTAAAGAACGTCATACCCTTGAGCGGGCATAAACATGTATATAATATACATGTATGTGTGTGTATAAATATTGTTACATATCTGAGTGTGGATCCCCATAACATCAGGGTCCCCAGAGAGCTTCCCCGCTTACATCAGGGTCCCCAGAGAGCCCCCCCTTACATCAGGGTCCCCAGAGAGCCCCTTCCTTACATCAGGGTCCCCAGAGAGCCCCTTCCTTATATCAGGGTCCCCAGAGAGCCCCTTCCTTACGTCAGGGTCCCCAAAGGACCCCTTCCTTACATCTGGGTCCCCAGAGAGCCCCTTCCTTATAGCATGGTCCCCAGAGAGCCTCTTCCTTACATCAGGGCCCACAGAGAGCCCCCCCTTACATCAGGGTCCCCAGAGAGCCCCCTATACATCAGGGTCCCCAGAGAGCCCCCTATACATCAGGGTCCTCAGAGAGCCTCCCCATACGTCAGGGTCCCCAGAGAGCCTCCCCATACATCAAGGTCCCCAGAGATCCCCCCTATACATCAGGGTCCCCAGAGAGCCCCCTATACATCAGGGTCCACAGAGAGCCTCCCCATACATCAGGATCCCCAGCGAGCCTCTCCCTTACATCAGGGTCTACAGAGAGCATCCCCCTTACATCAGGGTCTACAGAGAGCCTCCCTATACATCAGGGTCCCCAGAGAGCCCCCTTACATCAGGGTCCCCAGAAAGACCCTTCCTTACATAAGGGTCCCCAGAGAGCCTCTTCCTTACATCAGGGTCCACAGAGAGCCTCCCCATACATCAGGGTCCCCAGAGAGCCTCCCCATACATCAGGATCCCCAGAGAGCCTCTCTCTTACATCAAGGTCTATAGAGAGCCTCCCCCTTACTCCAGGGTCTATAGAGAGCCTCCCCATACATCAGGGTCTATAGAGAGCCCCCTATGCGTCAGGGTCCCCAGGGAGCCTCCCCATATATCAGGGTCCACATGAGAGCCTCCCCATACATCAGAGTCCCCAGAAAGCCCCCCCCATACATCAGGGTCCCCAGAGAGCCCCCTATACATTAGGGTCCACAGACAGCCTCCCCATACATCAGGATCCCCAGAGAGCCTTTCCCTTACATCAGGGTCTACAGAGAGCCTCCCCCTTACAGCAGGGTCTATAGAGAGCCTCCCCATACATCAGGGTCTACAGAGAGCCCCCCCATGCATCATGGTCCCCAGGGAGCCTCCCCATACAACAGGGTCCACATGAGAGCCTCCCCATACATGAGAGTCCCCAGAGAGCCCCCCATACATCAGGGTATCCAGAGAGCCCCCTATACATATGGGTCCCCAGACAGCCTCCCCATACATCAGGGTCTCCGGAGAGCCTCCCCCTACATCAAGGTCCCTAGAGAGCCCCCCTTTCATCAGGGTCCCCAGAGAGCCTCCCCATACATCAGGGTCCCCAGAGAGCCTCCCTATATATCAGGGTCCCCAGAGAGCCCCTTCCTTACATCAGGGCCCCCAGAGAGCCCCTTCCTTACATTAGGGTACCCAGAAAGCCCCTTCCTTACATTATGGTCCCCAGAGAGCCCTTTCCTTACATCAGGGTCCCCAGAGAGCCCCTTCCTTACATCAAGGTCTCCAGAGAGCCCCTTCCTTACACCAGGGTCCACAGAGAGCCTCTTCCTTACATCAAGGTCCACAGAGAGCCCCCTTTAGATCAGGGTCCCCAGAGAGCCCCCTATACATCAGGATCCCCAGAGAGCCTCACCTTACATCAGGGTCCCCAGAGAGCCCACCTTACATCAGGGACCCCAGAGAGCCTCCACATACATCAGGATCCCCAGAGAGCCTCCCTATACCTCACGGTCCCCAGAGAGCCCCCTATACATCAGGGTCCCCAGAGAGCCTCCCCTTACGTCAGGGTCCCCAGAGAGCCTCCCTATACATCAGGGTCCCCAGAGAGCCTCCCCATACATCAGGGTCCCCAGAGAGCCTCCCCATACATCAGGGTCCCCAGAGAGCCTCCCCATACATCAGAGAGGGTGGATGAGAGGGGGTGAAGGAGAGACCCCCTAGCCCTACCCTTAGTCCCAGCCTCTGTCTGTGTGGGTAGCTGTTTGTGATCCACCTACCTCCCACCAGTCCTTGGTCAGCCTTTTTTCTTCCTGTTCCATGACAGTCACAGTGAGCTAGGAGAGGAGCTTAGAGAAGGAGTGCAGGCTCTGGGAGGCACCGGGGATGCTGCTCAGGGTGGTGGCCTCGTCTTCTCTCTCTCACTCTTTTCTCTTCACTTTCTCTTCTGGGCTCTTCCCGGCTGCCCAGGCCTCCCCCCTCCCTATTTGAAGATGCCGCTGTCCTGCACGCCATTGGACCAGCGGCGTCCGCTCCAGTCCAGGACCATGACAAGGGGGCTGGCTCAACTCTTTAGGCCCCACGAGCACTAGCGCAGAGGAGGAGGAAGTGAAACCCTCCTCCACTTTGAATGCTGGCCAGGGAGGGAGCCATGGCCATGACGTCACTGGTTGCTAGACACTAGGTGGCTCTAGCAACCAGTGACCAGGAATAGAGTCAGGTGGAGGCAAGGGCAGAGCCAGAACCAGCACTATTGCGTGCTGAGTCTGCCCCTGTCTCCTGCATTCTGGACTGGGACCTACCTGCTAATTGCAGAACTGCACCCACCCGGTAAGAGACTTGGGGCTATAGCCCCAATAGCTACCCCCTAGCAACGCCCCAGGCTGTGGGGGATGAGCTAATGTAGAAAGTAAGACAGTGTATTTGTTAGAAGCAGGATAGGCTTCTTTAAAAAGAAAGGTTTTCAGGGATTGTCTAAAGATGGATAGATTAGGAGACAGTCAGACAGATTGGGGTAGGGAGTTCCAAAGGATGGGAGAAGCTCTGGAGAAATCCTGGAGGTGAGCATGGATAGAGGTGACAAGGGAGCTAGAGAGCAGGAGGTCTTGGGAGGACCGAAGAGGGCAGAGTTGTGGATGGCTTTGTAAATTATTGTTAGTACTTTGAATTTAATTGTTGGGTGAGTGGAAGCCAGTGAAGAGATTGGCAGAGAGGGGTGGAGGACAATGAGCGGTTGGTAAGGTGGATAAGTCTTGCAGCAGCATTCATTATGGACTGAAGGGGAGATAATGTATGTAAAGGTAAGCCAATGAGGAGAGAGTTGCAGTAGTCGAGGCGAGAGATAACCAGAGAGTGAATTAGAAGCTTGGTGGTGTCATTGATTAAAAAGGGGCGTATTCTAGAGATGTTGCGTAGGCTAAGGCGGCATGATTTGGACAGGGATTGTATGTGGTCCTGAAAGGACAGTTCAGAGTCCAGGGTTACCCCTAGCACCCTGGCATGTGGGGACGCACTAATAATTGAGCCATTGATCTTAACAGAGAAGTCAGGGGAAGGGGCAGGTGGGGGAGGAAATATCATCAGCTCAGTTTTAGATAGCTTCAGTTTGAGGAAGTGGTGTGACATCCAGGCTGATATGTATGTTAGTAAGGCAGTGATGTGTGAGGAGACTGATGGGGTGAGCTGAGGGGTAGAGAGATAGATTTGGGTGTCATTGGCATATAAATTATAGCGGAAGCCATGGGAGGCGATCAGCTGACCCAGGGAGGATGTGTAGATCGAGAATAGTAGGGGTCCAAGGACAGAACCATGGGGGAACCCAACGGTAAGAGGAGTTGGAGAGGAGGAAGTGGAATTGTAAGTGACAATGAAGGTGCGGTGAGATAGGTAAGATTCGAACCAATGGAGAGCACAGCCATGGAGACCAAGCAAATTGAGTTTTTTGAGGAGGACGGGGTGATCAACTGTGTCAAAGGCAGCAGAGAGGTCCAAGAATAAGAGTATGGAATAATGACCGTTGGTTTTACCTGTTAGTAAGTTATTTGCGAGTTTTAGGAGAGCAGTTTCTGTGGAGTGCTGTGGACAAAATCCAGACTGAAGGGGATCAAGAAGGCCAACTCCAGAATTGGTCTTTGATCAAATTGCGTGCCATCATGATGTAGGCAGTGCACAGAGGTTGCCCTATGGGAGTCTATGATGCTTGCTTCTAGTGTGTTATTACTGGAGAGCAGCATTTTTGAAGAGACAAGCATCTGATTGTCACAAAAGGAAGCTTTATGGGCAGTTACATCTGAGACCCCTTTTGAGGAATGCATGGTATGACCTGTTAAAGTCTCTTCTCAAAGTGAGAGTCCACCTGAAACACTAAGGCTGGGTTCACTCTGATGTGAATTGGATGCAGATTTTCCGCATCCAATTCGCATGACAGGAGAGTGTGACCGGCTCTCAATGGAGCCAGTTCACACAGCTCCAGGGCGGCCGTGGTCCAAATTGCAGAAGGGTTCTGTGAGTCTTCTGGTCCATTTCAAGTGCGAATGCAGCCAAAAATTCGGACCTAATTCGCACTTGAAATGGTGAACAGACCCCCTGCTGTGAGCCATGACCGCAGCTGGTGTGAACCCAGCCTTGGGCCTGGTTCACACCTATGCAATTTCAGTTTTTCAGAAACACACTATAGTCCATTTCACATGGTTTCCAATGGATGTAGTTCACATCTATGCATTTTATGGAAAGGGCCAGGGACTTTTTTTCTGGTTTTTGGTTCCATAGACTTAATTGGATCTGCATCCGATTTGCAACCCAGCCTTAGTGTTGGGCTTCTTTCACATGTCTATTGGCAGAGTTTCTTGCAACACTGGTTTTATGGTTGCACAGAAGAATGAAGAGTATTATATAGACCAGGGGTCTCCAACCTATGGGCCGTGGCCCATTGCCGGGTTGTGGCCCCTCTGCAGTAGGGCCGTGGGCTGGCTGCGTGAGATGCGGGCAGGCTGGCGAGCAGAGATGACATAGCTGTCTGCATCACCGCTCTTCCGACTTCCGCCTTCACAGCATGACTGTTGAGTGTGGGGAGCAGAGAGATGACATCAACTCTCACTGCCCTCACCACTCACAACACGGGACTCTTCAGTGTCGGAGGTGCGGCAGGGAGCAGAGAGATGACATCTCTCACTGCCCGCACCGTATTACCGATCTCCTGCCTCAGAACTGACCACAGTGACATCCTCATCTGGTGGCACTGGCAAGCAGGTGGCAGGCAGCATGCAAGTGGTATCCTCATCTGGTGCCAAGCAGTGTGGTAAGTGGCATCCTCAGCTGGTGGCAGGGAACATGCAAGTGGCATCCTCATCTGGTGGCAGGCAGCGTGGCAAGTGGCATCCTCATCTGGTGGCAGGTAGCGTGGCAAGTGGTATCCTCATCTGGTGGGAGGCAGCGTGCCATCCTCATCTGGTGTAAGCAGCGTGGCAAGTGGCATCCTCATCTGGTGGCAGGCAGCGGGGCAAGTGGCATCCTCATCTGGTGGCAGGCAGCGTGGCAACTGGCACCCTCATCTGGTGGCAGGCAGCGGCCAAGTGGCATCCTCACCTGGTGGCAGGCAGCGTGGCAAGTGGCATCCTCTTCTGATGGCAGGCAGCGTGGCAAGTGGCATCCTCATCTGGTGGCAGGCAGCATGCAAGTGGCATCCTCATCTGGTGGCAGGCAGCGTGGCAAGTGGCATCCTCATCTGGTGGCATGCAGCATGCAAGTGGCATCCTCATCTGGTGGCAGGCAGTGTGGCAAGTGGCATCCTCAACTAATGGCAGGCAGCATGGCAAGTGGCATCCTCATCTGGTGGCAGGCAGCGTGCAAGTGGCATTCCACATCTGGTGGCAAGCGACAGTGGCAAGTGACACACTCAGGGCTCCCACTGATTCTGCATTATGGTGAGTTCAACTATTTCATTTTATATTACAATGTAATAATAGAAATAATGCGCTTCAATCATCCTGACGCCATACCAACCATGGTGTCGTGATGATTGAAGCGTTCATCAGCCATTTCCCTGACAAATTGGCAGCGAAAAATTGCTTACCCCCACATGTGTTGCAACCCCCCAAACCCCCTCCCCCTTGGGCCTCAGCACAATTTTCTTCCAAGCAGCCGGCCCTCAGTGCCAAAAAGGTTGGGGAGCGCTGATAGACTATATACTGGTCTGGGACTGTGATTCTATCTAGTTTTTTGACAACCACTTTACACTTCTGCTGCACAGGTTATGTGTCATCTCTTGTCGAGAATTTCATTTTTATATTTTTGGATTGCATTTTATGTATTTAAAATTCATTTTAAATTCATTTAAAACGTTCATTTGTGAATTACTAACAAAAACTGAAGTTTGATGCCACTTTCTGCTACATTTGTAATTATTTGCTTATGATTGTTATATACGCTATATTTTGTCTTGTGTTCTTTAGATTGCGTTATTTAGTAGGATATATATTCATCTCTATGTGATTTGCTACAGCACTGGAATTTTGAGTACACCTTTTACCATCTTATGAATATATGGTTATTTTTTGGTAGCGCTACACTATTGTATATATTTTCCTGCACTATTTTTTTTTTCTGGAGTAATAAACACGTTGAAGCAATTTGCCATGTGATTTCGCATGACAAATCTCAGCCTATTCCTGGCAATCGCACCATTGCAATTGATGCGATGCCAACTTTGCGGCGCTGCAGCGATTTGCAAAAGTAGTTCCTGCACTACTTTTGCCTATTTTGGGTGTAACTTCAATAGACATCTGTGCATGAAACCGCACAGATGTCTTTCAAGTCGGACTTGACAATGCGGCTTTGAAATTGTGTGATTTCAGGTGAAGTCACACTATTTCCAAGCCGTGTTCAATGTGAACGAGGGCTAAAGGATAAGTGCCTTTTCAGAATCAGGAGATTGCCCCATAGAGAGATATGGGAATCTATGGTTTTTATTATCCAACCTTTGCAATGATCCCCATGAATAGACATTTTTTTATCACTACTTTTATTATTTACTTTATTATTTTTTTTTTTTAAAGTTTGTTTTGCACGATGTTCTTCTAGCAGTCGCCACACTCTATGACTAGCCATAGAGAGACACAGAGATCTGCATGTCTTTTGATCATTTCCTGTGCCACGCCTGTTTGCAAGGAGATTTTCCACCAAGTTAAAATAATTGTGATAACAAGAGCTCCATTATTGCCTCCTACTGATTCAGAAACTGCCTGATAATTGAAATACAAGCAATTCTAATTACCAAGCTCTCAGTAGTTACCCCAAGGCAGCTGTATATTTAGGACAGTGATTGGAGGTTTAGCCTGGATTCACACTAGTGCGATCTCAGAGATCGCATGTGATATCTGAGCAATGCGAGTTCAGCCATACAATATATACACGAAGTGTATCAAGTGCTCAAATGTTGAACTTTGTTGCTAAATTTAAAAAGGACTTGTGTTTTGTTATTTGTTTTTGCCTTTTCAATTTCTTCACAATTTTTATGTTGATCTAGTATTCATTTTTTATGTCCCACGTTTTTCACCCTATAAGGTTGATTATATACGTTTTTTTGAGGTTATCAATCAATGTCATATTGTTGAAAATATAAGCTTGTTTAAGCACAGATCAAGAGTTCACATTAATGGGAATTGCACCTATTTTATCTGTTTGGTTTTGAAGGTTTAGGAGTGTCTATGGGAATGTTTGACTATTCTTCCTGAAGCGCATTTGTGAGGTCAGGAACTGATGTGGACGAGAAGGACTGGCTCGCAGTCTCCGCTCTAATTCATCCCAAAGGTGTTCTATCAGGTTGAAGTCAGGACTCTGTGCAGGCCAGTCAAGTTTCTCCACCACAAACTCGCTCATCCATGACTTTATGGATTTTGCTTTGTACACTAGTCCAAATCATTTGGTGGAGGGGGGATTATGGTGTGGGGTTGTTTTTCAGGGGTTGGGCTTTTCCCCTTCGTTCCAATGAAGGGAACTCTTTAAGGCATCATCATATCAATACATTTTGGAAAATTTCATGCTCCCAACTTTGTGTAAACAGTTTGGGGGTGGCCCTTCCTGTGCCAACATCACTGCGCACCAGTGCACAAAGCAAGGTCCATAAAGACATAGACTAATTAGTGAGGTCTGGCTAACAGGTAAGTTACAGATCTAAAGCTGAGTATACACAAATGGAATTTTGTTTGATATTTTTCGTTAGAACATTGTAAGAACATTTGTACTTTTTCTAATCATTAGTGGGGTCAAACCAACATTAATTTTTGACTATAGTAATGGGAAAATTCACAGAAGGAAGGATGGAAAATTGTTCTTGAATGTAAGAATTTCTTACAATGTATGTGGTCTTTGTTTTGTAAAGTGCATTCAATTCATAATAGAATGTTAAAAGCAAACAAAATCTTGAACTACTTTCGAACAACATAGAAAGTTCTGATCATTTTCGTACATATTTTTGCTCAAAGTTCTGATAGTGTATATGCAGCTCAAGGATGGAGGCTTTACTCAACCCAAAGCAATACAAGCCTTTGGGCTCCAGGACCCAGAGACTTTACTTAAATTGGAACTTTAGTCAGAAAATTACATTGTGCTAGATCACTTCAGGTTGGCCCCTTTTGCAGGTATAGTTATGTAAAATAAGTGCCTACTGTTGTAGAAATTTAGGATATGTTTATTATGTATTGTCACAGTGTCTCCCAGTGTCGGTTTACCGGTATTCGCTGTGTACAGCGAATATGGCTTTAACCGATATTGCAGACAGGCCACTTACAATGGAAACCTTCCATTATTTGGTAACCACATGCTACCCGCCCGATCATCCCGGCCAGCAGGCGCCCTGAGCGGTTAACGCTGGAGCAAACGCTGGTCCAGATCTTTGCAGAGTGATGCACATTCCGTGGCACGGGTTTATTACCGTCAATCGGGGGGCCCATGTATTATATACAGATTGATCTGCTTGGCTGCGATGTACTTGCGTTATGGAATCAGTATTGCCTTTTCTGTAAGGATAATGATCTGTAAGCTTTTTGTCGCATCTGATCAATGTGGCAAAAATCTACAGCTATATTCCTTTGTGCATAATTTACCCTTTAATGGAACAGTAGTATAATCGCTATGGAGTATAGTTCATAGAGCTGTATTTGATAGTGATTCGTTGTAATGGCAGTTCGGGATATGCATGCATGGCGTTTTGCTTGGAGGGCCTCTGTGAGATAACGCATTGGTTTCAATGGAAGCCATGTTTCCACATGGCTTTCATTGTTATCTGGAGTCTGTGATCTCCACCCACCCAACGGCTGTGACTCAAGCCATTCCACATGCATGCACGCCTCTTCTATTGTATCGTTTGAATATAAACAAGTATGTCACTGGTTGTTGTTTTGTATTGAGCTCATGTCATGTGACTGTGCCTTGGAGACTGATTGTGAAGCCATCAAGTCCTTTTGTTATCCCTGTCGCAATCATATAAATTAAAGCAGCAAGCATGGATAGGCAGGACTGTTTTTCGAGCTTGCAATGTGAGAACAGCTATGGTGTCTGTCTTACTTGCTTTAACACGAGTGCACTCAAATGCATTATGCAAAAGAGCTGAAAAGTGTGCTTATTAGCGCAGGGAAAATATAATACACACAAGGTATTATAATTGCCCCCACACTATACTGTCTGTTTAAGATCCAGTAATACACTGTTTCTCCCTGCTCTACACGTGCTCAGTTGCTCTCCGTTTTAGGCATTTTTAGGCACTGCTGAGTTTGTAGAGGCCAATCTGCTGACAGCCTTAAAGCGGAAGTAAACCCATTGATTTAACAGTTTCAAACAACAGTTACATTCCCGACACATGGCGGGAATGTACCTGTCACATTGGTTGTGCGCTCAACCAATTGTCAGTTTGAACTGCAACTGCCCTGGTGCTGCACAAGTAATCAGTTATGACACTAGCCATTTGATGGTTTGACAGTTTGGTTGAGGACACAAACAAATGTGACAGTTAGCAATCCCAGAATTACAGGAATGTATCTGTTTTTTTAAACTGTTAAATCGATGTGTTTAGTTCTGCCTTATGATTTACTGAGCTTCAGCAAAATGGCAGCCTCCAACAAGAAGAAATGGGAACAATGCTGGAGGCAATTTACAGCACACATTATTTTTGGTAGCATAATTATTAATGTGGAATGTATATGCTTTGCTAAAGCACATTATTTTTTATCAAGTTGTTATTAGTAAAGTTCCATTTTAATGGTTTCAAAACACAGTTACATATATGGAATGCTGGGATTGCTAACTGTCACATTTTCTTGTGTCCTCAACCAAACTTGCAAACCATCAAATGGCTGGTGTCATAACTGATCACATGTGCAGCACCATGACAGTTGCAGATCAAACAGAAGCAGCTTCCAAACACTGGCTAAGGTGTAAAAGCTTGACCTTTGGAGGTGGTGGTACCTCTGGTGTGGAGATTAGCTAGTTCTCCCTAATCAACACTAGCTTACTGCTCTTCTCTCCCTGCAGGGGGAGGACCCACAGAAACACCAAGTTCTGACCTGCTGTCCCTTTTGTAAAGACCTGCTCCATCCAAGCGAGAATCACCTTCTTTCCTTATGCTGTTGAGTGTAAGGGAACCCATCCGTAGCCACCTCCCCCAATTGGGGGAGGCCTTCCGTATCCTAGGATTCCTTGGTTGGCAAGTCCCAGAGCCCCAGCTCTACCTACCTTATAAATGGACTCCTAGAAGCCCTGCATAGAAGAAGGAGCCACCCTTTAGGGGGCCTAAGGCTGTCTTCAGTTGCCTACATGTGTGCACCCTCTCCAGAAGATGCACCAGCACTCGAACCCTGGAGGACGTAATCCAGGGCCCCCTGCTGCCATTTAGTGGTATAGTCATAGACGGTAAGCGGACTACTCCTGCTCCTGCTCCTGCAGTGGCTGTGCACATTATGGTTTAGAAGTATGTTGGATCTTAGGCATAGGGAGAACAGTACTGCAGGCCCTCCAGCATCCTGATACACTGGCTTCTCCAGGTGACAGTGTCTCTGCCCATGAGTCTGACACTGACTGCAAAGACATTTGTCCCCTGCTAGAGTCTTCACATTCATGACAGCCTTCCTTAACTTCCTAAGCATGACACCTCCTCTGCATTACCTAGGGAGCCAAGGCAACCTTGGCAGACTTATATCACGATCACATCCATGATTGTTGACTCAGTGGGACTCAATTATACTTCTTTGCATTCACCTTCAGAATCCATCTCTGATTTCTCAGTGGCTGCAGAGGATTCTGCTCAGTCAGCTAAGGATTAAAAACCCTATGCTCTATAGATAAGTTTGGTATATAAAGAGGCTCAGTCTTCAGACATTACATATATACTTAAAGTGACACTTCCTGTCCTAGGGTGTCAATGCTGCTCCTCCATAAATACAGTACAGTGAGCACAGAGATCAGGAGTAAGTAATGCAAAGAGTGCAGAGGCATAGAGAAAGTAATGCAAAGAATGCAGAGGTCTGAGTAAAACATAGACTGCAGTGATCAGGAGTAAGCAATGCACAGAGTGCAGAGGTCAGAAGTGAGTAACACACAGAGTGCAGGGCTTAGGAGTAAGGGTCCTTTCACACGTACGGACCATTCAGGTCCACCTGTCAGTATTTCAGGCGGACCTGAACAGACACTCCATTCTACTCTATGGAGCAACGGATGTCAGCGGTGACATGTCTGCTGACATCCGATCAGTGAAATCTAGACGGATGAAAACCCTATTTTTCCATCTGTCTGGCGGATCGGATGAAAATGGACAGATGGTCCGTTTTCATCCGATCTCCCATAGAGGACTTAGGGCTCTAACAGATCTGTCTCCGCACAGTGAGCATCGATGGATCTGTCATCTGCCGGCTCAGCGGGGATCAACGGAGCTGATCCCTGCTGAGCAAGTGGAGTCTGTTAAAATGGACAATATGTGTGAAAGAGCCCTAGTAATACACAGAGTGCAGGTTTTGTGAGAAGTAATGCATAGAGGGCCCCAGGTGCCACGTAACGACTGTCTAGTAGGGGATTTGCCTCTTGATTTTGAGAGTTTTCTCCTCATTTCCTGATGTGTCTCAGAGACAAGTACTGTAGGGAAATCTCCCTGAAGGTAGCAAAAAAAAAAAAACTGATCGGGGTTTGGGCCGTTCCTGACTGCACTGTATTCAAAACTAGAAAAAATAATTTTCCCTTTACATACTCCGAATTTGCATACTGTTTGGATCAGTAAGATTATATATATATAATGGAGCAACACAAAAATATAAATAGTGCATGATATACCAATATGGTTGATTAAAAATTTGAGGGAGAATACTTTCCTCTACACTACATACCTAATGCTGTTAACCCCTTTTGAAGGGCAAAGCCAGCGTGTGCTACACACCATTAGTCAATAAGTAGTGATAACATAGGACAATAGCTGACCCACGTCTCCACTGCAAGTATAGAGTTTCTGTGTCACACATATCACACTGTTAAGATAGAATGTTTTCAAAGGTAATTGTGAATTGTGGAGAATTGTACAGAAATATGTCCTTGTGTGTATAAAAGGACATTACAGCTCTGAAGGTGTCTACAAACCTCTGATGTAAATTTTCCCCAAGCAAATGTGCCTGTTTGCACAACAACCTTCTACTACTTTGCACAACGCAATGAGGGTAATGCTTGCGTATTTCAGGGGAAAAAAATAGTGATCATCTGGCCTTGATTGTTGAGGTTGCTTGGTCTGTAGATGTTGGCAGTCAAGAAAGGCATATAAACAATAGACCTTCCCTGACTATGGTGTCCGTTTATAAAGCAGTGTAAAAAATCCACTGCTCAGTTCTCCGGCATTCACAGAGGAGATTGTTCTCCCCTGTGTGCCTGTTTATTAAGCGGTGTAGATCCCTTCACATTTTGTGAAGTGAAGTGATCTACAAACGCTTCAAACACTGGAGAACGCCCCCTGATACTGGAATCTCGTGAGACATAGCAAGATTATGGCAGCAGAAATTCACAGAAACTCAGAAATGTCCGTTTATTAAACAGTGATAAGTTATCACTGCTCAGTAACGGACATTCTCGGAGGAGACCGCCCAAATAGTTAATAAAATAATTAGCCCCCCTACACTATATATGTATATATAAGAACATACGCACATTATATATACACATATACAGGGCAGGGGGACATGGTTAATGTGTTGGGGGGGGGGGGTCTGAACGAGGCAGGAGGAAGTCTATAATCTTCCTTCTTCCCCGGGATTCCCTCTTCACTCCCCCAGTTCTCCACCTCTGAGCTGGTGAATCGGGGAGGGTGAATTCTGACCCAGATCGCCAGTGAAGTGAGGAGATCACAGCTTCATAAACTGGCCATTTCTGTGTCAGTGAATGACAGTTCTCCATTTGTGGAGATAATCGGTGGAGAACGTGTTCTCTCCCGATTATCCCTGCTTTATAAACCGAAAATGAGCTGTGATCAGCGGTGATCCTTGGGATCACCGCTGATCACAGTTTTATAAAAAGACACCTTTATTTTTTAGGCCTCATGCACACAGGACATTTTTGAACGTTTTTACAGCTGCTGTTTTTAGCTTCAGACTTTTTTTCCTACAGTCAATAAACTCCCCATCATGTTATCCTATGTGTTCATGCACACATAGGCTGTTATCAACAGTTTTTTAGCAGGGGCATTTTTGAGCTGTAAAATAACCCAAGACTAGTGGGTTCTGAGAGACGTTTTTTAAGCTGTAAAAACGCGCAAAAACGATAATGCATAACTCTGAAAAACTCACTACAAAGCTACTGGCATTTTTAGAATTTTTCTTTAACATCCTGTGTGCATGAGGCCTAAAACACATGACTTGTAGAATTGGGCTAACATTCTTATTTCTGCCACCTCAACTTTCTTATATGGCATCCTCCATTCACCAGGTGAGTTCTGACCATGTACCAATAAACATCCCAGCATACTGATGTACCACATGTCAAAATGCTTTTCATAAATTGTAGTTTAATATATATGCATATGAACCCTTACAGGGTCTTCTCAGCCTAAAGTGATAATTAGAATCGGGATAATAGCATCTACCAGCTTTCATCTGCAGGGCACTCTAATGGAAAGATCTTTGCACATGACCTCACAACTCCTTCTTCTACACAAGGACCATTATAAGCGAGGTTAACAATGAAAAAAGAATAGAACTGCTTCATTGGCATGTCTTTCAAAGTGACACCATAACAATGCTATACTTTATTTTCTGTTACTGCTATTGTGATCAAATGTTAATGTGGATGTGTGACACATTCAACGATTCAACTCCGTGCTGGAATATCTAGATTTTTTTCTATTGCTTTATCATCATGTATCTTGAAAATCCAACTAAATAGATTAAACCAAAGTTGGGTTCACTCTCTTGGGTTTTCAGGTTCCTTATGGTCTCACACGGCCGTGTCTGTTTGCGGCCTCCGCTTTGCTCAGTAGGGATTGATCCGTTGATCCCTGCTGAGCTGGCAGATGATAGATATGTCTTCACTCACTGTGTGGAGACGGATCTATCCGAGCGCCGCTCTCCTCTATGGGAAATCAGATGAAAACAGACCCTCTGTCTGTTTTCATCCGTTCCCCTGATGGATGGAAAAATAGGGTTTCTATCCATCGGACTTTACGGTACAGGAGTGGATCAGAGAGCGGCGGGTGTCAGCGGATATGTCGACGCTGACATCCGTCGCTCCATAGAAGTGCATGGAGCGTCCATTCAGGTCCGCCTGAAAAACGGACAGTGTGAGAATTTTATTACATTTTATCTTTATTTTATTTTTATATTGTTTTCTTTACAAACAATTTCCTTTTTTCCAATCAGCAAGTCAGCTTAATCTTAACCTGTAGAGATCCGCGCTATAGACGAAAGACGTCTACAGTGCGGATCTGAAAATCCGGGTGGATGTCCGCCCCTTTACACGCCCCCTGCGCGCACTGGGCGGCGGCGCGCGCGCGGCCGCCGCACGCTGCGTGGGCGTGCCCGCGGGTCGGGCGGACTCGATGTCCGCTCCTGACCCGCGATCGCCTTACAGAGCTGTAGAACAGGGAACCGCCGATGTAAACACGGCGGTTCCCCGTTCTGTGACAGGGGACAAACAGATCTACTGATCCCTGTCACTGGGATCAGTTAGATCTGTTATGTCCCGACCAGCCCATCCCCCCTACAGTTAGAACACACCCAGGGAACATTGTTAACCCCTTCACTGCCCCCTGCAGGTTAACCCCTTCACTGCCAATGACATTTATACAGTAATCAGTGGACATTTAAATTTCTGATCGCTGTATAAATGTCATTGGTCCCAAAAAAGTGTCAAAAATGACCGACATGTCCGCCCCAATATCAAAGTCCCGATAAAAATTGCAGATCGCCGCCATTACTAGTAAAAAAATAATAATCATAAAAATGCCATAAATCAATTCCCATAGTTTGTAGACGCGATAACTTTTGCGCAAACCAATCAATAAACGCCGATTTTTTTTTACCAAAAATATGTAGAAGAATATAAATCGGCCAAAACTGATGAATAATTTATTTTTTATTTTTTATTTTTGGATATTTATTAGAGCAAAAAGTAAAAAATATTGTTCTTTTTTCAAAATTGTCGCTCTTGGTTTTGTTTATAGCGCAAAAAATAAAAACCGCAGAGGTGATCAAGTACCACCAAAAGAAAGCTCTATTTGTGGGGAAAAAAGGACATCAATTTTATTTGGGTACAACGCCGCACGACCGCGCAATTGTCATTCAAAATGCGACAGCGCTGAAACCTGAAAATTGGTCTGGGCAGGAGGGGGGTTTAAGTGCCCAGTAAGGAAGTGGTTAATCAAAGTTCCATGTACCTAACTGCAGACAGATTCCACATACTGTAGTTTCACACCCATTGGGCTATGGCTTTCTGAAGCTTGTGTTCTGGTAGTTCTTTTTCTGTCTTTGGATGATATATCATCAGCTACATTCTACAAACAAACTTTCAAGGTAAATTTGAATCTAAAGCAAGCCATAGATTATGCAATTTTCTTTCCTTTAACCATGGGTTGAAGGGGAAAAATGGCTCAACACAGTCAGTGGTGAAGAGTGAAACCCTCCCACTGTGCTATTGTATTCTGACAGTGTCCCCGTCGTCACAATACTATAATCATTGCCAGCGGCTATAGCCGCCAGCAGCGATCACACGAAAAAGACAGACAGGTTGGTTGTACTGAATTTGATCTTGAATCCTTAGGCTGGCCATACATGGATCACATTTTTTTGCAAACGGGGGAAAGTAGGACCTGCACAAGTGTGAACCTAAGCTACGGACTAGTAATCAGCAATATTTTACATTTTTATATTTGAATTTAAAGTGGTAGTAAATTCTTATGTGCCATTTTATTTATAAAGCTTTATGGACCTTGCTTTGTACACTGGTCCAAATCATTTGGTGGACAGGGGATAATGGTGTGGGTTGTTTTCCAGGGATTGGGCTTGACCCTTAGTTCCAGTGAAGGGAACTCTCAAGGCCTCAGCATACCAAGATATTTTGGACAACTTCTTGCTCCCAACTTTGTGGGAACAGTTTGTGGATGACCCCTTCCTGTTCCAACATGACTGCTCACCAGTGCACAAAGCAAAGTCCATAAAGACATGGATAAGCGAGTTTGGGGTGGAGGAACTTGACTGGCCTGCACAGAGTCCTGACCTCAAACCGATAGAACACCTTTGGGATTAATTAGAGCGGAGACTGCCAGCCAGGCCATACTGTCCAACATCTGTGCCTGACTTCACAAATGTGCTTCTGGAAGAATGGTCAAACATTCCCATAGACACACTCCTAAACCTTGTGGACAGCTTTCCCAGAAGAGTTGAAGCTGTTATAACTACATATGGTAGGCCAACTGTGTTCATCCTCTTCTCACAAATGTAGGAATAATACGTTTTCCATATTTTACACAGGGTCGGGGTATGACACAGTTATAGGGTGCATTCTTTTCAAAGTACAGCAAACTTTTAGATGTATGTTTTTTTTACCAATTATAACATATTACAGTGCCACAAAGGGGTATATTATTGGGAATTAACAATGGTTTGTGGGTAAACTTTTAAACTATTATTTTAGGTTGTTAACAAAGTATTATTTTATTTGTTTTACCAATAAATGTTTACTAAACAACAAAGGATTTCCAGAGCACTATGGGCTACCTAAGATAAAGCAGAGGTTGCCTACCTGGAGGCTCAGTTTGTCTGACTGTCTGACTTAAAGCGGTTGTCTACCCTTTTTGTTTACTTTTACCTACAGGTAAGCCTAGAATAAGGCTTACCTGTAGGTAAAATGAATATCTTCTAAACCTGTATGGTTTAGAAGATATTCCCTTTCTAATGTAATAAATTGTTACGGCGCATGCGCCGTGTATGTTCCAGCGCATGCGCCGTATATGTCTCGGCAAAAGCCGGCATTTGCGGGAGTGACGTCTCGCGGCTCCGGCGATGTGAAGCAAGATCCGGGTGAAGATGTCCGCTGCCACGGAGGGGACCAAGCGGCTCGGTCGGATCTTCGTTCAAGGCGAGTATTTCATAATGAGCTAGTATGCGGTGCATACTAGCTCATTATGCTATTATCTTGCAGGTTTTTATTTTTTTTTTAAAAAAAATTTGAGTAGACAACCGCTTTAACTTTGTGTGTAAATCTCAGGTTTAGCTATTGAGCTCTGTAAATGCCAGGTTTTCTTAGCCAAGGGCAAAGTGCTTGTAAACATGTGAAAAGAAGTCAAGCTCCACCTGCTGTTAGCATTGCAAATACAAATATTCATATGCAAAAATCTCGTATTTTATCAGCTCTATAAAAAAATAACATTGTTTTTAAAACAGTATTGGTAGCCATGCTACATACATGAAAAAGAAAAATATGTATAGGACCACTATTCTTTTTTTCATTCACATAGTTTTTATTAATTTTCCATTTCTTTTACAAACACAGATAAAAAGGGAATTGTAAACATTAATAACATATAACTTTAAATATTCAATTCCCGGCCAACATTTCTCTAAAGACTCTTTTACCCTCCCCCCCTCCTTCCTCCCCTCCATCCCCCTTCCCTCCTCTTCCCCTATATTTCATTGTCAAACCAAGGTATGAAGCATTTACAGATATTCTTTCCTCCTCTTTTTCTTTTTCCTCTTCTCTTAATAAGGATTCTATATTTCAATATATTTGGGTACCAGCCCTGGGGAGTTCAACCACTTTTTCCATATCTTATCAAAATTATCCCTATTTCCCCTCTTTGTATAGGCTATTTTTTCCCTTATTATTGCATAATTAGCCGTCTGTATCCATTCCTCTACTGTAGGTGATCTTGGTTTTATCCAGTTCCTCGCGATCTCTTTCCTCGCCAGGTACAAACATCTCATGACCGCTAAACACAGTTGTTTTGCTCCCATGTTTGCTCGGTATATCCCAATATACACTGTACCGGGTCTCTTTGCAATGTCACCTGGAACGTTGAGTCAATCACCCTCAACACCCCTTCCCAGTACCTGTGTAGCTTGGGACATCTCCAGAGCATGTGTATCAAATCCCCCGTCTGGGTTTTACATCTGGGGCAAGTTTAATCTTGCCTTCTTCCAAACTGAAATAACCTTTTTGGTGTATAGTATGTTCTATGTATGATGTGTAATTGAGTGGTCCTCTGCGCTACCGAGAGGGACAGCTGGTTTACTGATGACAGTATATTCCTCCACTGAATATCCGTGAGCTCTCCCACATCTTCCTCCCATCTTTCCCTGCTGGGCAGTTGGGTTGTCTCCCCTAGTATCTCCAAACGTATTTTTTTTATACATTTCGGAGATGACCCCCTTTAATGAGGGAGACTCCACCAGCCCACTCAGCAGAGGAGATTCGCTCCATCCCAGACTCTCCCTGCCAAGAAGATCTGTGTGAGCCTCGCTACTCCTTTCTGCTTCCAGTTGTTGAAGTTATCTAAGCCCTCAATCTCATGTAAACTTTTATTATCCCAGATTGGAGAATATTTTGTGAACCCAATATATCCAAAGATTTATTTTGCCTTCTTCCACACTTTCCCCATTAATTTGCCCAAAGGGTATTGCTTTTCTTTCTCCAGCGACTTTGCCTCTAATGCCTCAGTTAATAATTCATGGGGCGTATAGACCAATGCGGTTTGGAAAAAAAAAAAAAAAAATAGACCAATGCGGCTCGGGAACTATAACAAGTAGTATCATTTACCCTTTCCCACCCCCCCATATGTTGTAACTGGGATGCTAAAAAATAGCTCCAGGGGTGTGGTACCGCCAATCCCCCCTTGTCTTTAGGGAGTTGTAATGTTCTTAAACATATTCTAGAGTGTTTTTTTTTCCATATAAGTTCTCTAAAGAGGGTTTCTATTTTCTTAAACCAAACCCCTGGGATCCATAGTGGGGTGTTATGCAAGATATATTGTAATTGGGGCATCCAAATCATTTTAATTAAATTGCACCGGCCCGCTATCGAGAGGGGTAACCGCTTCCAGATCTTACATTTATACTTAAATATTTTTAGCAATGGTTCCAAGTTGTCTTGTATATACAACCCAGGATCCACAGCTATTTTCACCTCCAGGTATTTAAAGCTCTTTACCACCTGAAGCTGTCCAATGTTGTCTGGAAGCTCTTGACCCTCGTTACCAAGCGGGAGAAGAGCCGATTTCTCCCAGTTTATGAGAAGCCCCGAGAATCCTCCGAAATTCTGTATAATCTCCATCCCTGCTACCAGCGAGCGGCTTGTATCACCTAAATATAATAGTATATCATCCACATATAGCGAGATCTTCTCTTCCTGTGTCCCTCTCTTAAATCCCTCTACTGCCCTAGATGTTCTTATGGCAATGGCTAAAGGTTCCATTGCCAGGGCGAAGAGCAGGGGGGAGAGCGGGCACCCCTGCCTTGTACCTCGTGACAGTAAAAAATACTCCGAGGTCTCCCCTCCAATCTTCACCCTCGCTTTCGGATCCATATACAGTGTCTTCACCCATCTTACATAAGTTGGGCCAATGCCAAACACTTCTAGTACCCTCCACTCTATTCTGTCAAATGCTTTGACAGCATCAAGGGATAGTACTGCTCCTGTTCTTGCAGCTGTAAGTTGAGTAATAATCTTCTTATATTTAATGACGTTGCTCTGCCGGGGATAAAGCCGCATTGGTCTGGGTGAATCATAAATTACTTTACTCAGTCTACTAGCCAAAACTTTGGCTAGTAGCTTGATATCTGCACAAAGCAGCGATATTGGTCTATAGGATGCGGGCAATGTAGGATCTTTTCCTTCTTTCGGTATTACTACAATTGTAGCTTCTGACATAGACATAGGCAGCCTACCCTTTTCCAGAGCTTCATTTAATACCTGTGCTAGCTCTGGGAGCAATATAGCCCCATATTCCTCATAAACCTCGCTCGGTAGCCCATCGGGACCAGGCGCCTTGCCCCTCCCTGAGTTTCGTACTGCTTCTTGTAGTTCCTCTATAGTGATTGGTAGGTCTAACATCTCTCTATCTTCATCTGACATACGTGGGACTGTTATATTCTGTAGGAATTTTGTCATTTCTTCATCCCCCCCGTCCACCTCTGATTTATACAACCTGGAGTAATACTCCTTAAACACTTTTACCGTTTCACCTGGACACCTGGTGACTGTCCCAGCTCCATCCCCAATAGCCATCTTATCCAATGAGCCATTATTCTGGGCTCTTGCCAAGAGAGCCAGCAGGTGTCCCATATTTTCTCCTTCTTCATAATAACATTAAACTGGGGGTGTGTACCGCGCTTAGGGATTTTGATGTTAGACTGCTGCCCTCCAAAAATTTTTTCCAAGGCCGTGTTCACACTACCAGACCTTTCTCAGGGCTGCTGTTCCTCTGAGCTCCACAAGGTGGTGATCTCACTTCTACCCAGACAGGAAGTCTCAATGGAAGACAGGAAGTGATGTCAGATACACAAAGGACGTTTGGGAGGAAGTAGGGAGGAGACATTGCTGGAAGCAGCAGCAGAGGAGAGCGGAGAATACCACATCAGGAGGAGGAATCTGCCCCACGGAGGTGAATTTCCTAAAGTCCAGTGGCGGAGAACCCCAAACCCAGGACCAGACCTTCAGGAATTACAAAGATAGGCACGTGGCCCCTGCAGGGGCAGTAACCTCTGGTAAGGAGGAAATCTAAAGGGGGAGCACGAGAGCACATATACCCTTTGTCACAAATGAAGCAGGAAGAAATCAGTCACACTGAATAAGCACTTGAAGTCACGTGGTTTACCATATGGACGGCTTTATTATTTTCTGTAGTTTTTTCCCCACTACAAACATTTAGGAGTTGGGACGTTTTCTTATTACTAACTAAAGGAACTGTGGGATACATAATTTCCACCAATACACTGTACACCAGGATTAATATGGTTTACTTGTGTTGTATGTCCACTTATATTCGTATTTTATATTGTCTGACACCAACATATTGATAGCAAGCACATGCACACAAAAAATCACAAATTTTTGAGGATTTTATTTATTTATTTTCTCTGAATATTAGCACATTGTCAAGAGCACATTCACGTAAATAAGCTAACTCTACTAATTTTGGGCTTGCACATGTGTAATAACATTTTCCAGAATTATTTACACGCACTTGCACTTTTAAGAATACATGTTCATATTATAATTAACAACCACCAACTGGAATTAAGCACTTTAGTGGAAAAAGTTAAATTAAATGAGATATATGCACTTTAACTGGAGACCAAGGATTTTGCACTACCAGAACATATGATCACAGGACATCAGGGACACATTTATCTCCCATTACTCAGACAGCGCCACATCCAAGCACCACCTTTATCAATTTCATAATAACATTGTTTCAAAAAAGATCTCTTTTGTTCGACTTTCTTTTTAGTTATAGTTTAATATATTTTTTGTGCCTCGGTCCACTTAATTAAATACTCTACTGACGGGTCTTCTACATATTCCTTCTCTATTTCTGAGACTTCTCTCATTGTATTAATTTCCTCATCTTTAGTAGATTTTTTTTTTTTTGGAGATTTGCTGGATAATCATACCTCTCAGGTAAGCTTTAAGAGTGTCCCAAACCACTCCCCGTGTCGCTGTCGGGCTATTAAACTTCAAGAACTCCTGCAATGACTCCATCATAACCTCCCTTGAAGAAATCAGCCGTAACCACATAGGATTCACTCTCCAATCATTCCCATTCCTCTGTTGTCCCAACTTCACAGTTGGAGTTAACGGGGAGTGATCTGACACACCCCGAGCCTCATACCCAATGGTTATTACCAGTCCTGCCAATCCATCATTCCCTATCGCCATATCTATTCTCGAGAGTGTCCTATACGTGCTAGAACAACACGAATATACCCTCCCTTGTGGACAGCGTTCACGCCAGATATCTTTTAGTCCTGTCTCTTTGAGTACTCCATGCAGTAGTGTATATGGATTCTGCCTGTTATTGTTTTTTATGGGAAATCTGTCTAATTGAGTATTCAACACCATGTTAAAGTCACCCAAAATCAGGACTGGTACCCCTGGTCTAGCCATCATAAACTCAAATATACGTTTCAACACGTTAATATTGAATGGGGGAGGGACGTATACACTCATCAAGATACATGGCATTTTAACTAAGATCCCGTATAACATGATGTATCGTCCCTCCTTATCTATTTCTCTCTGTATACAGGAAAATTCTGTTGATCTATGAATTAATATACTTGTCCCTCTAGAATATGCTGTATAAACAGCATGAAATTGTTGAGGAAAATCTCTGTGTTTCAAACTTTTCACTGTTTCCCTTGTTAAATGAGTTTCCTGTAAACAGAGAACAGACACCCCTGGGGTTGAGGCAGTTTTGAACAGCAATCCCCCAACCCTCTTATATTCCATGAGCAAATGGTTGTGCCTCTATACATTATGAATAAGAAGCAAACATCAAATAAACATGCTTCAAAACAGTGAAAGTAGTCCAGTATTTAAGTGAGAAAAGTACCTGTTCTTGACCCAATACTCTATTTTTTCCCTTGTTCCTAATTGATACAATTTCCTTTCCATTTTGCTTTATACCTTTTCTATAACGAGTCAATTGAGACTTTGTCCCAACCTTCCCTCCCATTTTACCCTCCCTTCTCCCACCACCCCTTTTTGAGGGCCTTACTCGTAACCTAGTTAGTGTGTTCATATATATATATATATATATATATATATATTAACCTTCAAAATTTTGTGACTGTGCACCGCTCCCTTGTGCTGCGACTCTCAGACGAGCCGGATACCGCATTGCATATTTGACATTTAACTGTCTCAACCTTTTCTTTATATCCATAAATCTCATTCTTCTCCTTTGCACCTCTGCTGAGAAATCAGAAAAGAATGAGACCTAACCCCTTCAAACATTACGTCTTTCATCTCCCTTGCTTTCCGCAATATTTTTTCTCTATCCTTAAAAAGGAGGAGTTTCATGATTATCGGCCTTGGCATCCCTCCCGCCCCTGATGGTCTTTGCGATATCCTATGCACTCTTTCTATTGCGAATAGGGGGGAAAATTCTTCCTTCCCAATGAGTTCCTGGAGCCATTTTTCCAAAAAGTCTACCATATCCGTTCCTTCACTTTTCTCTGGAAGTCCAATTATTCTGATATTATTTCTCCTTAGCCGATTTTCTAACTTTTCCAATCGATCGTTTTGTTTGTAGACTGTCTCTTTGATATTTTCCATCTCCTTTTTCATAGGGAATATCTCATCCTCTGTGAGCCCATCTCTACTCTCCAGCTCAGTAGTCCGTTCCCCCACCTTTTTTAGATCATGTCTAACCATTATCATTTCCTCCCTCATATTATTTAATCGATCCGACATCTCTGATAGAGCTTGTTTGCATTCATTAATTGCAGCCAGTACCTCTCTCAGTGAGGGCTCTTCCAATGCCGGCACCCTTAAAGTTAGAGATTCTTGTGGGACAGTCTCTATCAATGGCAAAAGGGGACCTGTTGTTTTAGAGGATTTATGTTGTGGCTGCGATCCTTTAGTGGAATTAGTGGGCAAAAGGGATGTCCTATTCTGCTGTGTCTTTCCTGTATTTTGGGAGGAACTATATGAAAATTGCTCCAGTTTAGCCGCTGTCTCTTTGATCTTATTTTTCATCCCTTTTTGAGCTTGTGGGTTATCAGTCTCATGCGACACTGACACATCTCCCTTTTTCTTTGACACTTTTCCTGCCCGCGTTTCCAGATTTAAGTGTAACAAAGAAGAGAGTGAGACAAAAGGATCGACCCAAGAAATAGTCTAGTAATCCTGCATCTTCATGTAGATGGTAACCGCTAACAAAAAAGGAGAAGGAAGAAAAAGAAACCTCCAAGGGAATTCAAAGCAACAGGGGGAGAGGACTCAGGTCAGTCCATAGATGGCCCCACCATGGCAGGCAGGGAGAGTAGGGAGTGGATATTCTAAACTTTATCTGTCACCAATCAACAATGCGATTCTGTGCGATTATTCGCCAAAAGGAGCAAGGTAGGCCTTAGATCTTTTAACAGATCAGACAGAGTTATCTTTCACGCCTCCTGATACATGGCATTAACTCATTCAAGTTCAGGTTCAGGATCCACGGAAAGTTTTCTCTTTAACCAGCCATACATTTAAAGATCACCAAGACGCTCCTGCCCAGATCCTATGCAGGGGGAGAGAGATCCACCTGGGATCCACTTCAACACCTTTCCCAGACCATTCAATCTCTCCCCTACCTCTTGGCCGCTTGGGGGGTGAAACTTCCGCCAGCTCCTCTCCGGAGCCCCCTCCAACCGTGGCCACCACACAGAGAGCCACACAGGGAGCTTCCACTCACCTCACCTCTTCTCCGGGCGATCTCCAGGGCTATGGTTGCTTTGTCCCCTCCCAAGCCAGCAGGGAGTCCGATCTGTCGGTGCCGTGCGACAGCTCTGCTCTCCCCCTCTTCGCGCTTTTCCGGATCTCCACAACCCCTCAGCGTCCACCTCACTGCTCAGCGCCTCCTGGACATATGTTTCAGGCAGTGCCTGGTCCGTCCATCAGGATTCTGGAGCTCAGGTGAGCCGTGTTACGCCCGCCTGCTCACATTAGCGGCCGATCACGCCCCCAGCTATCTTAGGACCAATATTCAACCCTTTAAAAGAGAAGAGTGGCCAAAGATTTTTTGCATATAACTCTCTTCTGGGTCACAGTAGTGCACTTATTTTTGCGCTCTTGTGATCTAGAGGCAGCTGATAGCGGGCTATTGCCCGCTATCAGCTGACGTCACAAAGCCGCTCCTGGTCTAACTTGACAGCAGGCAGAGACAAAGCCAGCTGTACCTGCCCCCTCTCCAGCTCAACGCTTCAGAGAGCATTGGAAGGGCACAGCAGAGAGCGGTGACTGAATATCACCACTCTCTGCTCTGAGCAGACTGAGAACTGGGCGATCAGAAGTAATATCATTCCTCAGTTCTGGGTCTTAGAGCTGATGTGGGACAGCTGCAGCATCACACCGATACGGCAGAACAGAGATGAGTATGAATTTTTATTTTCTTAAATTCCTATACTTCTCTTTTACACTAGTCCATACATGTTATTTTTCAAATTAAAGTGGCTGGGAAGCAAATATCACAGGGACACTAACATAGTTTGAAGAGCTTTATAGTGAGGTTTCATAAAAAAGTATAACTCTGCACCGCTACTCTCATTTAATACAATTCACCATAAAATGTGTTGTGCAAAAACATAAAATTTTAAGTTCAATAGTGTAATCCAAAGAGAGTTAAATTCCATATGTCAACATAATTCATTATAATCCATCTGTGTTGTCCAAAAAATAAATCAACCCCAGGTGCCACAAAACTTCTATTCACTTTGTACAGTATGTCCAGTGATTCACTCCACTCCTTCTCCACTGCAAGTGTAGAAGTGCTCTCACCTTAAAAAGATGACCTGTATATTAGAGAACAGGGGTGTCAAACTCAATTTAATCGTGGGTTGCATCAGCAGTTTGAATGTATCTGGGATGCGCTACATGCAGAGTGCAGGGTTCAGGAGGGCATTACGTACAGAGTTCAGGAGTGTGTTGCATACAGTGGGCAATTCCAGGGGTGCCCTATGCAGAGTCCAGAGTTCAGGGGTGCACAGTGTATAGAGCGTATGGTTTATGTTTAAACTCATTTACAGAAAGTTTACAAAGATGACAAACATCAAAGATCATAGTAAATTATAACCAAATATGTGTATCATAGCGTACATAGTACAGAAACATGAAAAATGAGTCACATAAATTAAACAGAAATAGTGGATAACAATGCAGACATTAAATTAAGCCTTGATTATCAGCATACAAAAACCCACTAGTCCTGAGACAAGACCAGTCATAGGTTCATAGAATAGCAAACATAAGGTATTCCATTCAAACCAAAACAATAACAGCAGTTGCATAAAAACAATTGTTTTTGAGGTCAGACAAAGATGGCCTGATGCCCAACAAGGGTTCAGGGTGCAGGGTATAGGGATGCGCTACTACAGAGTGCAGAGTTCAGGGGTGCGCTATGTACAGAGTGCAGGGTTTAGGAGTGCGTTACTTTTAAGTGTTACTAAACCCACAACAGTAAAATTAGTCTGTATATGCAGTAAATCATGTTTGTTATACTCACTGTGAAACCTAAGGGGTTAATCCTCTGCGTAGTACAAACTGGCAGTTTGATCCTGTCTTCTCTGTTCCTCCCCTTCTTCCACAGTCCCCAATCTTTCTCCTGATAAGACAGAGGCTAGGGGACAAGCTGCACATGCTCAGTTTGGTGTGTATTGCTATAGAGTTATTTTTTTCTTGGGAGAGTGCATTTGATCAGCACAGGGCCAATCAGCACTGTCCAGACAGAGGGTCAATGGTCCTGCAGCCTTATAGGACAGAATGAAAACTCCTCCTACAAGCTTTAAGCAGACAATGACAGAAGTCACAAGACTGCTTTACTGCTGATGAAAAAGGGTATTTAGCAGTTTATATTTACTAAAATAATTGTATTTCCATGCTCTGTGTACGGCCAGATGTAGTGAATGCAGAGTCCTAGGTTTAGTAACACTTTAAGGAGTGCAGGGTTTAAGGTCTGTGCTATGCCCAATGTGCAACTCCAACACCCTTGCTCGCCTACCTGGCCCGCCTCTAGTACCTCCCTATGTATTCGGCTCTAGTACCTACCTGTGCAGACAGCTTTAAAACCACACTCACATTAAAATGCACACCTATTTCTCACACACATTTAAACGACATCAATATTATGCCAACAGTGCAACATACAACTTCTAGCAGTATGAAAACCTGTAATTCTGTCCACTTCCTGGTTGATACGTGATGATATCATTAAGCTCTGCCCAACATGTTTCATCACAGGTCATTTGACTTCATCGGAGGAATTTCTGACTTCATCAGGGACCAGAAGTCAACTGGCAGAATCACTATCACTATCACAAAAAAAAGGAAAAATCTTCCCAGTGGGAGCAAGTGGAGGGTAAGGTACTACTTTATGAATTGTAATTCTTTAGAAAGGAAGTTGTTGGTTTTCAAATACTGCATTGGAGTTACGCTCAAATATTGCTATGATGAGATCTTTTTAACTATCATATGTTGTGAATTACGTTTTTGAGATTTTTTGTTTAATGTTCTAACATGCAGCAGAAAAAAGATGGGATGAATTTAACCAGATTGTGGAATCTGACTGGATAGCACACAATTTATTTACTGTTTGTTTGGCATTAAAAACATGCTGAAAGTGTGATAGCAGGGGTCTCTTTTTATTAAAGTGGACCATCACTTAAAGGGTAACCCCACTTTTGTGGAGAAAAAAAAAGAAAAAATAATATAGCGTATACAATTGCAACAGAAGTCATATTGTAATTGAATGTTATTAAAAATTCCCTTACTTTTCAATCTGCAGCTCTGTAATTTTCTGAAAATGCAATGCAATATGGCTACCTGGAGGTGTTCTGTACACAGAATGTGTGCAGAACGCCCCCTAGAAACATAATTTCCTGCTTGTGTGATTGGCTCACTGATTTTCCCAGAAGTCTAAACTAAGATACAAGTCAGATTTCAGGCATCACCTGCAACAAGAATGCCATTTTTGGTGAAATACTTCCAATCATGTCTAAAGGGATACAGGCCCTGCAATTTTCCTCATTAGAGTCCTGCAGGTGCACAGCTGATTGATAATTATGAAACCGCTCCCATTAGACTTACTTTACAACATGAATACAGGCAAACACACGGGTATTTCTTCAGAATATCAAAAGGTAGGAATCTGCAACAAAGTTTGTTAAAATCTCTGTAATGTACATAGATCACCTAGAGGGGAGTGTTTTTTTCTCAACAAAAGAGAAGTTATGCTTTAAACGTCATGCTTATTCTCTTCCCCACCCCTGTTCCTTACATTTTGAAGATTTTTTTTCTTTTTAGTGGGGAGCAGGTACCTTTTTGATAAGTTTCTGTTTCTACTTCCTTTATTCTCATATAGGGGAGAATAATTAAACTTAAAATTGCCGCTCACCATAGCCGATCCTAGTGTGGATGTAAACATGTGAAAGCCTCAGTCAATACCGCTCCTCGGGCCCCGCCTCCATGACATGTTTCACCCCACCCACCAGAGCTTAATCATAGGGGTAGGGAGCAGGAGAACCAGGGGTGTAACTACAGGGGTTGCAGGGGCAATTGCAACTGGGCCCCATGCTATTGGGGGCCCGTGTGCCCCCCTTGTACACCTGAATAGGAGGGATGGTGGGGGCGGCATGTAGAGGAACCAATCTCCTCCATTTTGCTCCTAATCAAGGAGATTGGTTACTCTATATGCTGCACCCACCGCCCCTCCTATCCAGTTTAGTTTTCTTCTGCTGTTCCCAGGGTCCCTGTGTACTTCACTGGTCCCCCCCCCACAGAGCTGTTGTCTTCCCGTCTCCTCTCTCCTGCCAGCTGCTGTAGAAGATGTGTCATGATGGAGAGATGGGAACAGGTCGGTAAATTTGTCATTTACCTTCTCCTTCCATTTCTGAATGAACAGAGTCAGTGATTGGTACCAATTGAAGCATAGTAAACTGTTTTTACTATACTTTCCTTTTCTGAATGAATGGGAGGCTCGGTGCACAGCCATGCCTGTCCATTCATTCTGTGCAGCTGAGGCTACACAGATGGAGATTGAGGACTGAGGTTTGTTTAGACCCCTGATAACTCATCAAAGCCCCCAAGAGGGCTCCTAAAAAAATTGAAAAAAATTGTAAAAGAAATTGAAATGAAATGGTAAAAAATGATAAAATAAAAATGAAAAACTACTGGCACCAGTGAGGGAACTATCAGGGTTGCAAAGGTCACAATTGTCACCGGGTCCTGGCATTTCACCACCATGGGGAGGCCCGGAGATGGCAGAAAGGGGGCCGCTGCAGAACTTGTGAATGGGGCCCTGCTGCGGTACCGTAATAAAGGGACCCGCGATAGGAAACGTTGGGACTATCAAGGGAGTGACCACGGTCATCAAAAAGTAAAAATAAAATAGTAAAAAATGGTAAAGTAAAGTTAAAGAAAATGTTAAAAAAAGTTAAAAAAATCCTCGGGAGAACCCCCGAAACTACTCAATAGTCCCCAGATTTGTTTGGAGTCAGGAGTTAGAGGTAGACACATCGGAGTCGACGTGTCTTACTTACCTGTCCGTACCGACACGTGGCTCGGAGGGTAAGTAAGTCTTTTCCTTTCATATCATTTTTGTCAAATGATACGAAGTTAACCATGGTTAGTGACTGAGACAAGTAAGT
>BLSH010194872.1:166173-179016 GCA_018402905.1 Glandirana rugosa
TACTCCGACGTGACTACTCGTGACCACTCCGACGTAACTACCCGTGACCACTCCGACGTAACCACCCGTGACTAGTCCGACGTAACCACCCACCACTCCGACGTAAATACCCGTGACCACTCCGACGTAACCACCCACCACTCCGACGTAACTACGTAATAAAAACAATTTCGAGGAAACAACGATAATTGTAATTTAATACAATGGTATAGTATAAACAGAACGAAGTATTGTAGTTTTAGACAATATTTTGGTCCACCCGTACCTACCACTCGATTAAACCACCAAGTCACCCGGTGGACTGACCTGAACGGGGGGTTCGGATTCCGACGGTCGCACCCACCAATGCAGCCTGATCAGTGCCCACCAATGCAGCCTCACCAGTGCCCATCAATGCAGCCTCACCAGTGCTCATCAGTGCAGCCTCATTAATGCCCATCAATGCAGTCTGATCAGTGCCCATCAATGCAGCCTGATCAGTGCCCATCAATTCAACCTCACCAGTGCCCATCAATGCAGCCTCACCAGTGCCCATCAATGCAGCCTCATCATTGTCCATCAATGCAGCCTGATCAGTGCCCATCAATGCAGCCGCACCAGTGCCCATCAATGCAGCCACACCAGTGGCCATCAAATGCAACCTGATCAGTGCCCATCAATGCAGCCTCACCAGTGCCCATCAACACAGCCTGATCAGTGCCAATCAGTGCAGCCTGATCAGTGCCCATCAATGCAGCCTGATCAGTGCCCATCAATGCAGCCTCACCAGTGCCCATCCAATGCAGCCTGCAATGCAGAAAGAGGAGAGCCGCCAAATTACACAGAGCGGGGATCTCCCGCTTACCTGGCGCAGCCGCTGTCATATGAAGTCCTGCCTCCTGGACCGGCTCCTATGATGATAGACATCACCAGTGTGCTGTCTATTATAGAAACTGGTCCAGGAGGTAGGACTTTGTAAGCGGGAGATCCCCGCTCTGTGTAATCCGGCGGCGCCCCCCGAGGCAGCCCAATGGGCCCAGCGGGATCCATGGTAGGGCCAGCCGTAGGCACCCCCCTTTGCCTGCAGTTAGTTGGTGGCTGCGCCCCTGCCCCCTACTTCCTCCCTCAACAAGAAGAAAAAAGTGTGAGCGGGCAGTGGCCATTGGCCATTTTGATTGTAAGTTAGGGTAACCTGTGGGGCAATTGCCACCCTGCCCCCCAGCCCACCCCTGCTAGCACACACACACATGTTTCTCCTCCTAGAACAATTCTTTCCTCCTGCCACCCCCCAAATTCCCCCTTACAACACAAATCTCCTCCCTCCCAATCTCTTTGTGGTGCCCCACCCACCTCACATGATACCACAGTGCCCAGGGCAGCCGTCCCCTCCTGCCCACCCCTTGTTCCGGCCCTGTTACTTACCCTTATGTTCTGTATAGGTTTCCCATTCCAAGTAGCCTCTTTTTGGGGACAGCAGCAGTTTAGACAGGTTTCAATTGCACTGGCAACCAGCTTAAGGCTGGATTCACACCTATGCATTTTTAGAGCTTTTTGCAGATTTGCACTGCAGCCCATTTAACATGGTTTCCTATGGAACACGTTCTTTAGTGCAAATCTGCAAAAAGCACTAAAAATGCATAGGTGTGAATCCAGCCTTACAGCTCACCCTGGCTCTCTGTGCTGACATACACTGAACAGCATGGCTTTGTCTAGCTGAGCCTAATTGGAAGATCTGTCAGGGAAAAATGAAAACTTGGTCCATGGGATTGGGAATCCACCCCACACTGCTCATGAGCATTCCTGGTGAAACCAGCCCCGGTGCAAGTATTATAAATGGCAGGTGATGATATTGGTTTCTTTATCACTGGGATTTGCTGGATTCACCTTAGTATTAAAATTGAGACAAACACAAAGGTATATTTCTTCAGTCACACACTATTCCAGAAAGCATCACATGTTTTGCAATCACAATTTTACTCTACTGCGTTGATTTACTAAAGACAAATAGACTGTTCACTTTCAATGGAAGTTGCACTTAGCAATGGAATTTTAGTGAATGTGGTGGCGTTTCACTTTACAAATCATATCCAATAATGATTGGATGTTGAAAGTCAGCAGAGCTTTGCCTCATTCACTATACTCTTGAGGATAAATTCCTAGCAAAGTGCAACTTCCCTTACAAACTGAACAATCTATTCGTCTTTAGTAAATCAACTCCTATGTAACCAGTCACCAACTGTCTCATGTAAACTACTTGGCTTTTGTGGTCTAATCTTTTGCTCTTCTTTAATAAATAAGCAAAATAAGTGTCTATAAAGTTCTGTAAAATTCATTGTATGACCAGCTGTTCTTGTGTCTGGAAGGCAGGCTGACCTGTAAGTCAAGTAGCTGAGACAGAGGTGTGACCCCAGTATACTCAGTGTTAGATCAGCAGAGAAGGCGACTGATACATTATGGATAACAATAATTCAACACGTGTCATATTCTTATCTGTCTGTATTATTCATCTACTCATTTATTTAAACATTTTCCGACAGTGAAAACAATAACCAGCAGAAGGACACAGTGTCAGCAATAAAATGGCCCCATGGGCGAAAGCAGCTGCACATACAAAAGAAGAATTGTTCAGGATGAAGATTAAACAGTAGCAGAATAGAGTGATATAATTCCACAGCCAGACATAAAGTCAGTGACAACACTGTTTGTTAGCAACACTTTCAACACAGAATGCTCTTAATCACCTGTAAACCAATTTAGATTTTATACTAATGTCTACAAAAACTCATTCAGTATTAAGTTCACTAAAGTAAGGTTGTGGAATAGAAAGGACAAGGGAAAAATAAATAAAAAATGTCTTTAGAAAATCTGGGAAGGTATTGTAGTTAGTGCTCACACTGCTCAGTAGGAAAGGTGACCAACCTCTAAAGCAGTTGTTCTCAACCACTGATCCTCCAAAGGTTGTTTCGGGTACCTTGAGCTGAGGCTGATTGGCCTACCATCTGATGGTGCCTTCATAACCCCAGGGTCAGTGCCACTTGGCAAGATTATCAGCATGACACCAATAATCTTTTTTAGCTGTCTGTTGGAGTGACATTCTCACCACTCCTATAAAGGAAGAATTCTTCCTACTTAAGAACAATGTAGGGTGCATTTTTCCCCTTTGCCCCTAATAAAAAGATTTTTAATAAGAGTTCTTCAAGACCTGAGATTAATTTAGGGGTTCCTCTCAGATAAAAAGGTTGAGAAAGGCTGCTCTAAAGGGTAACCAATCTTATTAGTAGGATTTGTGGAGCAGATTTGGCTAACTGGGGTTTTCTAGGCCTCATGCCACCCTCTCAGTTCTTTGTGTCCACAAGTTCTTAAAGTGGTTGTTAAGCCAGTTTATGCACTTTATACCATCCTGTTTAATAATCCTGTGTGCCCCTGTGTCTGTGTTTTATAAAAATAAGCCACTGTTTTCCAGTTTTCAGAGCACATCTCACGTGACCTGCTCTCTCCTCTCCCCATCTGGCAGCAGGCGGGGCCGAGGATTCCCCGCTGACATCAGTCAGGAGGAGAGAGGCGGCGGATTACGTGAGTGGCGATCAGCGCTCTGAAAACTGGTAAAGAACAGCTTATTTTTATAAAACACAGACAGAGGGGCACACAGGATTATTAAACAGACAGAATGGTATGAAACTTTAAATGAAATGTCAGCAGCAAGAGGGGAGGGGGGCGGGCACTGACACAGGAGCAGACAGGCAGGGAGGGGGGGAGAGGACGGAGGAGGACAGGAGAGCTGCGGATGATGGAAGCACGTAAACTGACCACGGTGTCAGGGCTCAGCAGCCATGATAAATCATGGTCAGTTTACAGGGGGGAGGGCATAGCCAGGCAGGATCACCAGGTTTTTTAGGTGATACAGGGGGCCAAATTACACAGCATAAGCACTGCGCTGTATAACATGATTTAAGGAAACAGGATCAATAGTTTTTTTTTAGGTTAACAAACACTTTAACTCCTACTTCTTACCTGAACTTTGTGATCGAGTAAAAAGCTCATCGCCCTGTAACTTATATACAGTGGGTAAAATAAGTATTGAACACGTTACCATTTTTCTAGGTAAATATAGTTTTAAAGATGCTTATGACATGAAATTTTTACCACATGTCGGTAACAACGCATGCAATCCATACGTACAAAAACTCCAAGAGTTCAGAAATTAAGTTCTGTGTAATAAAATGGAATGACACATGAAGAAATGGAGTTGCAAAAAGACATGGAAAGCCAAGACACAATCTGAAATCTACCAGTAATTAGAAAGCAATCCTGACTCTTGTCAGTGCAAATTAATATCAGCTGATTCAATCTCAACAGATGGCCTATAAAAAGGTGTCTCATTACCAAGGTGTCACACAAGAAACATCTCATGATGGGTAAAAGTAAAGAGCTCTCAAGACCTTTGTAACCTTATTGTTGCAAAATATACTGATGGCATTGGTTACAGAAGGATTTCTAAACTTCTGGATGTTCCAGTAAGCACTGTTGGGTCCATAATCCACAAGAACATAATTACACCATAAACCGGCCACGACCAGGTGCTCCTCGCAAAATTTCTGTGTGTGAAAAGAATTATCCAAGAGCCAAGGACCACTCGTAGAGGGCTTCAGAAAGACTTCAGAATTATCAGATATAATTGAAAAGAAAACATTAAGTAAAGCACTCAACCACCATAGCCTGTATGCACGCTCACCGCGCAAGACTCCATTGCTAAAGAAAAAGCATGCTGAAGCTCATTTAAATTTTGCCACACAACATTTAGACAAGCCTGTTAAATACTGGGAGAATACAGTCTGGTCAGACGAGACCAAAATGTAACTTTTTGGATGCCATAATACACACCATGTTTGGACGTGAAATGGCACTGAAAATCACCCCAAAAACACCATACCAACAGTGGAGTTTGGAGGTGGGAACATCATGGTGTGGGGCTGTTTTTCGGTATAAGGTGCTAGTAAACTTCATGTCATTGAAGGAAAGATTAAATGGAAAAATCTACCAAGACATTCTTGGTAAAAATCTGCTGCCATCTACTAGGATGATGAAGATAAAACGAGGGTGGATAGTTCAGCAAGACAATGAATACAAATATAAAGCTAAGGAAACTCTCAATTGGTTTCAAAGAAAAAAAAAATAAAGCTGCTAGAATGGCCCAGCCAATCACCTGACTTGAATCCAATGGAAAATCTATGGAGAGAACTAAAGATCAGAGTTCATAGAAGAGGCCTATGGAACCTTCAAGATTTGAAGACTGTTTGTGTGGAAGAATGGGCCAAAATTACATCTGAGGAATGCATGTGACTAGTTCCTCCATACAGGAGGCATCTTGAAGCTGTCATTACCAACAAAGAATTTTGTATGAAGTACTAAATACATCAGTTACCGTGTTCAATACTTTTTCCCTTTGCCATTCCATTTTATTTCATGTCAATAGCGCCTTTAGAAATATAAATACCTAGAAAAATGGTGACATGTGCAATAAATATTTTACCCACTGTATAAACACTCCTACATACCCAAAATACAATTGTAGACCAAGGTATGGAAGTTATCAGTTATCAAGCCTTTGGGAGCCACAATGTTGGGTTGTGTTAAAAATGCATATTAGTTGACAAGATGTTAAAAAACGTTCAGGGCACCTATTTTGCTGGGGATGAAAATGCTTATATAATATCTTTAAAGTGGTTGTCAACCCCTGACAACCACTTTAACCTACAGGTAAGCCTATAATAAGGCTTACCTGTAGGTTCCCTGCATAACTCCCAAACCTGCACGGTTTAGGAGATATGCAGTGTTCTCGCATGTGCCCACGTCATCGGCACATGCGCAGTGAAGAAACGGCCTCCGTGCCGTTCCTTCACTGAGACCGCGCAGTGACGTCACGCGACTCCGGCCAGTCATAGAGCCGGGGATCGCGGCCCCAGAAGGAAGAGGGGCAGAAGATGGACATGGCCTGGAGCGGGGACATCGCTGGACATTGCGGGCTTCCAATGCAGGTAAGTGGCACATAATGGGCTAATATGTGATGCACATAAGGATTTACTACCTCTTTAAAGCAGGTCTTGGATAATCATCTCATGGCTTTGAGTACATCCACCTTAAAATGACACTAAACAATAACCTTATTATCCAAAAATAATCCATACACATTCACAACTTAATGGCCCTGTAATCTATTTTCTTTTTCATGAAATTGTAACATTCCCTCACTTCCATTTGTTTGTAAAGAGCAGTTCATATCAGTTGTGGTCATGTGCACAGCTCTATGCACACTACAAATCCCATAGTCTACAGTCCATCTCAGAAGCAAGCAAGAGAGGGTGGCTCTATTCCTACCTACAGTGGGATCATGGAGAACAAATGTAGCCACCCTCTAACAGAAAGTTGGATCACGGTAGCAAAAAAAAGGAATTTGGAGGAGAGCACCGTAGGGTACTTTTGTAAGTTATAAATACAAACTGGATTTGATTCTTTTTTAGTTTTGTTTCACTTTAAGCATATTATGAATTTATTTTAATTATTAAAACATGATGTATTGACTTAAGACTCTAGGGTCCTAGTGTACAAACCTGTGGCCCAGGGGCCACATTTGGCCCTTTGGCACTTATTGTGTGGCCCTTAGATTTGCTGCAGATAGTAGTCTGTGTTTTATTTACTTATGTGCTTACCCAGGCCAGTGAAGGAAAAATATTTTGGGTTCTAAGAGTTAAATGGTTTGGTTTGACCAGTTGGATGGGTGGAATGCCTGTTTCCCCAATTGCACTCATTCGTTTCTTCTGTAGTAATGCAGGAGGAACGACAGCATGTGGCGGTGGAGCAGGTATTCCACACACCCGGATGTGGGGAATACTTGCAGCAGCCAGGGATCAGAAAAGCAGCGCTTTTTGTTACAAGTGACCCTGTGCAGACGAAACCCAACAGGAATTCTAATTCTTTCTGACTCCATCAAGAACATCAAAAAAAAAGTTTTGGTTGGCCATACACTGGCAGATTCTCGTACAAATGTTCATGCAAAAAAATATCATCAGTACATTCAAAAATGCCGTGGGAGACTTGGAGAATGTTGTTCAAAATTACTTCAAAATGTTGTATGGTTTAAAATTTGATTTAGGAATGAATGGGATTTCCCAAATGAAACCCACATACACTGTCAGAATTTAGTTTGCTCAATTAAAAAAATCCCCATTAAACTTCTTCATTTTCAGTATGGTTGATATATTTGAGCACAAAATTCTATCTGGGTATGGCCAGCTTTACACTAAAGTGTAAAAAGCTTAAAAGCTTACTGCACTGCATGTCCAAAGGTAGGCTATGTAAATAGATGGCTGGGACAAAATGTATTCATCTGAACAAGTTAGCTTGTTAGCTTTAAGCATAGCCTAACTAGTCCTAGGCTCAGTAGTTTTGGCTAAGCCACCTGTGCTGAAAGGGGACTAAAAATATGGCTTGACAATTGTGAACAGCCAACTGCTGAGCCATTAGTAAACCACTGACAACTGCTGTGAATCATCTTGGCAAGATGTTGCTTTTTCATGGACCTGTGGTTGGCTGTGTTCTGTGAGTGTGCTGCCTACTTTAAGGCCTGCTAACAATATTCGTGGGGAAGATCTGAGCCACATTCCCAGGGTGACTTTCTCACACCCTTTAGGATTGGAATAGGCATTTTTAAATACCACCTTTAGAAAAAAGTATATCGACAGAGAACTCTAAATATGTTTCACACTTTATGGAGCTATAGTCACTGATGTTTGCCTTTTGGCATTTTAGTACTTTTTCAATCTATTTAAGAATATAATAATGTTATCCATATTCTTGTGCAAAGGATTGGCTACAGACCTTTGATCATCAAGGAAGATACTATAACTTTTTTCCCTAATTTTACAGATGAGCCCACTAAGCCAATTTGCACCATGCTAAAAGTATAGAGCCGTGGTGGCCAACTTAGCAGATATAGAGTTTAAGTTTGGGTTTTAAGCAGTGAGTTGACTGAAAAAATGATGTTTTAGTCACAAGCAAAATCAGGTGATACAATTCAGTCTCTGGTTTCTTACATGTTGTAAGGTCACCTGACGCCAGGTGACAGATGCACACTGCTAGGGTTAAGGGCGCACCGCTAAGGTTGTGGATCCTTAGCTAACTGCTGCAAATGGAGCTCTGGGTGGTTCAGGAAAGCAGGTCCACTGGAGCACTGACACAGATTACACAGGGAGCTAGGGCATAAGTTTCCCCAGGGTGCGGAGTCTAAGAGCCAGCAGGTTTTCACCAGAGCCTTTGATGGTGAGGATTTACTTTGCTACTACTGACACCAGGTCACGGCCCCCCAGGGTCTCCCAGCTCACGCTCATGGCTGGCTACTGGTGGGTAGAGAGGAAGCAGCAGCGCAGGACAACAAGGGATAGTCAGTAGGATAGCCAAGGGTCAGGGCAACGAGCAGACAGGGACAGACAAGAGAACACATCAAAGTTTGAGGTATCAAGCAGACAGGAATATTCAAAGAACAAGCGGAGTAAAATGTAGAGCACACAACAGGAACCACACTCAGGAAGCCTAACACACAATATTGATCGGCAGCGGTGGCTTGCACTGCATGGTTTTATTCAATGTTCCTAATTAGAGACTGGGGTGGAGCCCTGCTGAGGGAATATTACTTAAGCACACAGGTGAGAGGTGCACGGTCTCTAAGCTGAACACAAGCAGAGAGGTAAGCAGACAAGACATGAATGTTACTGCAGATTCATGACACACGTCATGAACACTTTAACAGTGAAATTTTCCTCTCATAATTTCTCGCCCTGTTCTCTACAAATGAAAGATTTGAACATTACTGTCCATCTCTGCATCCTCTAGCCCTCTCCTTGATTTCTCTATAATGCTTGCTATATTATATAAATTAAGCTTGCCAGTATGCAAGTTAGCCTCTTCCTAGTATTTCCCCAATGACATCACAGCTCCAACAAACAGATTAGCCTTTCCCAAGCAAGAACCCACCTCCAACACGCACACATTGGTCTTTTCCATTGAGATCCCACCTCTAGACACACTCCCATTACTCTTTTCCCAGTGAGATCCCACCTCCAGCACACACACATTGGTCTTTTCCCAGTGAGATCCCATCTCCAGCACACACACATTGGTCTTTTCCCAGTGAGATAGCACCTCTAGCCACATCTCCATTGCTCTTTTCCCAGTGAGATTCCACTTCCAGCAAACACACATTGACCTTTTCCCAGTGAGATCCCACTTCCAGCCACATTCCCATTGCTCTTTTCCTTGTGAGATCCCACCTCCAGCACAAACACATTGTGATCCCTCCTCCAACACATTTTCTAGTTTCTCCTCCAGAGACCTCTGTCTGTGGTAACACATTTCCACCACGCAAACACCTCACTGAACACTGCCCATGATCTCCTTGTAGACATGGTAGGCCCAAACACACAATCTGGAGGCTCAACACTCAGAGTAGAAAACCACAGTAGAACCCCTCAGTCCCAGCTTATAAGCATTAACTCCTTACTGATCTGTCTGCAGTGTATGTGAACTGTTTCCTAAGCCTATATAGAAGATAATGGCTGACGAGGGCCCAGTAACAGCAATACTTCCAACATCACCAACAAGCAAGGCTGTTGCCTTCCACTCAGAGGAGGCAAAGAGATCAAAAGTAGCATCAGCTTCCAGAGTGCTGTACTTAATTAAGGTAAAAATCCTCTACATTGAAAACAATGTTTAATGGTAAATACCTATTACACTCTCCACGTATTGTAATATGCTTATTAATCGACAAGTTAATTAATACTGTGATGATAGAGATGTCTGATGAACTTCAACTGCGGAAAGAATTGGGGAGTGGTACAAAACTCAGTGGCACCCTCGTTTACCCCAGAATTCGCAAGTTGCTAACAAAAATGGTCAGATTTAAATCTCATGTCTCTGCAAGGCATTCATAGAAAATTACAAATTTGGTGAACTGAAACCCTGCTTAAGACGCATTTCACAAAAAGCCAGGGGTATAATAAACCTCCACTAGCTTGGGTCTGCAAAGGACTTCTGATAAAACCCTGTCATAAAAAGTCTTGGTGCAGCACAGAAATGCACACCTGCTAAAGTCTTTTTTTTTTTTCTATACTGACATTGTCTAGGTCCGGGTCTAAACCTGCAGCCTCTGTTGTGTCTGACGGTGTACGGCCTTGCCTTCAACATTGTTTCTCTTGAACCTTGAACCCTTTGCTCCTCCCATGATCTTCTTATTTTAGAAATGAATTTGCACTTCCTGTTTGCTGGATTATTGTGCTCTCTCCAACCAATATCTCGCTCTTTTCACTCTTGCTGCAGTCTGTATCTTTGCTAACACTCATTACCAACCTTTGGCATGTTCCTCAACTATGCTTCTGCTTGATTCTGACTTGCAGCCACTTGTCATTGACTTTTGGCTTGTTTACCATCTACACTTTTGCTTTATCCTCACCTGCTATATCTGCTAATGGACCCAGACTCGCTTACCTCCTGGTGGGTTGATCCTGAGGACAGCATTGTGGTACTAACAAGTAGCAAAAGACATCTCCACCATCAGGAGCTCTAGTGAACACCAGATAGTGTTTAGACTTCGCACCTCGAGTAAGCCTGCATCATCCACCAGGGTGACCTGCTTCAATATTTATCCAGCTGGTCGGTGGTAACCTGCTATAGCTAATGGTCTCCAAGCCTGGCCGTGACAGACCTACAGCTAAATTGCACAGTTCAATGTTAAGTTAAGAGTTATGTTTTGTACCATCTCCATACTTCTTACTGTAATTATGTTACCTTTCTAAAAAGTGGCACTGCTAATATTTTTGTAAATATTTTATTATATCTTTTCATGTGACAACACTGAAGAAATTACACTTTGCTACAATGTAAAGTAGTGAGTGCACAGCTTGTATAACAGTGTGTTTGCTGTCCCCTCAAAATAACTAAACTCACAGCCATTAATGTGTAAACTGCTGGCAACAAAAGTGAGTACACCCCTAAGTGAAAATGTCCAAATTGGGCCCAATTAGCCATTTTCCCTCCCCGGTGTCATGTGACTCATTAGCATTACAAGGTCTCAGGTGTGTTAACCACTTCAGCCCCGGAAAGATTTACCCCCTTCCTGACTAGAGCACTTTTTGCGATTCGGCACTGCATCGCTTTAACTGACAATTACGCGGTCGTGCAACAAACAACTTTTTTTCCCAAAAATAGAGCTTTCTTTTGGTAGCATTTGATCACCTCTGCGGTTTTTATTTTTTGCGCTATAAACAAAAAAAATCAACAATTTGGAGAAAAAAACAACAATATTTATTACTTTTTGCTATAATACATATCCAAATAAAAATATCAAAAAACACATTTATTCATCAGTTTAGGCCGATATATATTCTTATACATATTTTTGGTAAAAAAAAAAATCGCAATAGGCGTATATTGATTAGTTTGCGCAAAAGTTGCCGCATTTACAAACCATGAGAATTAATTTATGGCATTTTTATTATTTTTTTTTTTTACTAGTAATGGCGGCAATCTATGATTTTTATTGGGTCTGCGATATTGCGGCGGACAGATCGGACATTTTTGAAACTTTTTTAGGACCACTGACATTTATACAGTGATCACAGCTAAAAATAGCCACTGATTAATGTGTAAATGTCACTGGCAGGGAAGGGGTTAATCTTGAGGGGGCAATCAAGGGGTTAACTGTGTTCCCTATGTGTGTTCTAACTGTGTGGGGGCTGGGTTGGCAGGGGCATGACAGATCTAACTGATCCCGATCACAGGAATCAGTAGACACTGTCATGCCCCCTGATAGAGCAGGAAACCCTGTGTTTACATTGGCAGTTCCCCGCTTTTCTGCTATACCAGGTGTTCGCGAGTCGCCAGGGGACATTGAGTCCGCCTTACTCCCGGCCACACTCATGGAGCGTGCGGCAGGCACAAGAGCGCGATGCCGCCGGCAAACTGTTTGCTGTAGACAAGCAGACAAAGGACATGAATTAATGGAACCATGTCCTGTGGTCTGATGAGGCCAAGATAAACGTATTTGGTTCAGATGGTGTTAAGCGTGTGTGGCGGCACCGATGTGAGGAGTACAAAGACAAGTGTGTTTTCCCTACAGTCAAGCATGGTGGTGGGAGTGTCATGGTCTGGGGCTGCATGAGTGCTGTGGAGCTACAGTTCATTGAGGGAACCATAAATGCCAGCATGTACTGTGACAAACTGAAGCAGAGCATGATCCCCTCCCTTCGGAGACTGGGCCGCAGGGCAGTATTCCAACATAACAACCCCAAACACACCTCCAAGACAACCATTGCCTTGCTAAAGAATCTGAGGATAAAGGTGATGGACTGGCAAAGTATGTTCCCAGACCTAAACCCTATTGAGCATCTGTGGGGCATTCTCAAACGGAAGATGGAGGAGTGCAAGGTCTCTAACATCCACCAGTGGAAGAGGACTCCAGTGGTAACCTGTGAAGCTCTGGTGAACTCCATGCCCAAGAGGGTTAAAGCAGTGCTGGAAAATAATGGTGGCCACACAAAATATTGACACTTTGGGCCCAATTTGGATATTTTCACTTAGGGGTGTACTCACTTTTGTTGCCAGCAGTTTAGACATTAATGGCTGTGTGTTGAGTTATTTTGAGGGACAGCATTGAAAAGATATAATACAATATTTGCAAAAATGTGAGGGGTGTACTCACTTTTGTGAGATACTGTATATACAAAGATATCAACCACCTTCAAAAACCTTCTGCATGCAGCTTCCACCCCCCCCCCCACCACCCCCAGCCCCCTTATATACTTGTCTGGGCCCAAA
>BLSH010194872.1:187309-215746 GCA_018402905.1 Glandirana rugosa
GGTAATCTGTCGTTCAGTTTACATGAATGATTCCTCTAGAAAAGACCCCAGTGTATGTATCCCACCACACTATCAACTAAAATGTACGAAGACAGAGCTGTTGGCGTCGTCGAAGGTGGACTACTCAGATGCACGGGCAAGGTATGGTCCCTTACGAACAAGTCTTAACGGATGCTGACTTGGATCATTCAATTGATTTAAGCACTGATATTCAATTGATTTAAATACTGATATACAACTATATATGTGGGTGGGATCTGTACATTCTGAAGGGACTTCCGGCCGGGACGCTAAGTGTCTGGTTCATACGGGAATTTTCTATCCCTACTAAATACATACACAGGTAATTAATATTTATACTTGTGCTGTATATGTTTGGTGGACATGGACAATCACTGACCATCTCCATGGCTTAATCTCTGCCCCCTGTTCTATATACCTACATAGATCACAGACAGAAGCATGTAAAATCAACTATCACACCACCCTATGTATGTGACCCCAGAAAAGATCTCCTTAGTAAGTACATTTGACTTGCTGTCTAATGGTTATCCTGTCAGCATAAAACTAAACAGTGCATGGATATGTGTATATATGGACATATGTTTGTTTATGTATATATGCATATGCACTGTTGAAATGGTACCATGCCTGTGTATTCTAAATATGTTCTTCCTTCCTTTTAGAATAACAGTGTTGAAGCACTATTTGTGCGATATACGCTGTCTCTTTTTCATCGCTGCATTTTACCTTTGGTACGGATGTCCACTATGGATTGGTAATCCATTAGTGTACTCTACTCTTGGTGTAAGAGAAATAGGTAGGTAAATGCTATTCGTTACTCTTTGTGTATATTCTTTGATGCATGAAGGAAAATCTGTACTAATGAATATATAAAAACAACACATTAAAATAAAATAAAAATGTTATATAAAAGAATGCATTGCCACAATATTCGCACATAGTAAGATAAGAATTATCACCCTCTTGATTAACAACATTAGAGAAGAGAGGATTATCATTCTCTCTAATATAGTTTATTAAATATGTTTATTATTATTTTACTAGTGTATCCTCCCATGCTCGCCCCGGGGGAACAATTTTTGGCCAGAGAGCCTTGGTGACTAGGTTGGGCTTCAAAGGTAGGCAAATGACATGATATGTTATATGTACGCGTTCTAGGGCATGATGATATGATACTATTGCCCTAGGATATTATGGATTCAATAAAGATATGTATTAACTATGTCATTTGTTCTAGTACGCGCTAGAAATGATGCATTCTCCTGAAGAAGCGGCTAGACTGCGAAACATGTCGGGAAGCACTTACCAGCATACTCTATGAATTTGATCCGACTATCTCCTTCCACTGGGATGGATATGTAGATTTGTGATTTTTAAATATTCATTTTGTATGTCTAGTATTAAATAATAAACGCTATGCTTTTACGAAATTTAACGTTGTGAGCCTATTACGGTACCATTAAAATCCCGTAGCCCTTTTCTTTTTCCTTCATCTTCTCTGATGGAATGTTGTTTACTCATATAAATTGGGATGTAGGTACCTATATTCAATTATAACATACTGAGCTTAATATGCAATTTATGGTAGAAAGAGGGAGAGAGGGAGTTCCTTTAGGTGAGTTGGAAGCCATGTAGCACTCAATGCTTGAACAGACAAACAACAGGCCCAAGTATTGTCATATCAGGACCAGGGATATGCAAAGCTCTGTGATTTGAATTCTTAGTTAAAAATGACACAGAAGTTTCAATGAGCTCCAGCAGTGGAAAAGGGCAGGAGAGGAGTGAAGGGAGGTTATCATAGGAAACTTAATCTGTCTGCTATAGGGCCTCAATCACACAGGTGACTGGGGAAGGCGGTGGAGCCACTGCTTTAGCAACCCTCTACCGCCCACCTAAAAGAGAACATGCAGATTTGTGCAGGGGAGGGGCCCAGGAAGAGCTGGAGACTGCAGGAAGGAACACCCCTTGGTTATCCCTCCCCTTTGTGTCCAGAAGGTTCCGGAAAAGGGGATGGAAGAGGAGGTGGGGCTTGCTGAAGTATGTAAGGAGCCCTGACCAATCCCCAATCTGGATTGCCAGGGGGCAGGCCTCCTTAAATACTGTGGTCTGTCCAGCTGGGGGGAGGAGAGTGGAAGAGTGGAGATGTAGCAGGGGTTTCGGAGGCCTTGCCTGGGAGCTCGGGTGCAGCCAGGAGGAGAGAGAGAGATCCTGGAGCAGCACAAGGGAGCAGCAGAGCAACATAGAGGCTACAGGAAAGACTCTTTAAAGGATCCACCGGTGTCGGTGAGTGACATAACATGGTAGCTGGAGAAGAGGACTGGAGCAGGCTGGAAGGATACAGTGGATAGTCTGTGGAGGTCAGAGGAGCCAGTCAGGGGAGCAGTGTCACTGGGCAGTGGATTAGGCTGGAGCAGCCAGGAGGGCTGAGGTGGCCTGGAAGAGGATGGGCTGGGAGCAGTAGTCCATAAAGCCCTGCTAGCAGAGTTGTACTCAGCTACACTTTGAGGGCCCGTGGCCCTTGCCTGTAATGGGCGGTCCGGAGGTCTTGCTTTCAGGAATGCAGGCCTCACCATGTGCTAGCTAGGGTGGAGGAAGATGTAATGGAGGTCTGATAAATATCCCTTCAGGCCTCACTGTGAAGAAGCAAGTTTGTGCAGGAGAGAAGTAAAGGAGTGTAACGGTCAGCAAGTGTCAGGGCTGGAGGAAGAAGGAGTGTATATACGGAGGTGTATATAGATGGTTCTGTTTCTTGATCCATTGGGCATCCCACAGTCGTCCCTACCCTATCCAAGTTTATTTCCCTAATAACCAACAAAAAAACAAAGTACCGGCCTGTTCAGTGACTTGCGGGTGAAAGGAAATATGCAATTGAGAGCAGAGTGACAGATGGACCACATCAACCAGCCACCCCTAAAGGGGCACTTGGCTACACCAGTATCGCTATTCAGAGGGGCGGCAAGGGCTGCCACGGTTAGGAATGAGCCCTAAAGCAAACTTAAAGTTTTTGTAAAGTCTTGTTTGTCATGTTATACTTACCTCATCTGTGTAGTTGGTTATGCACAGAGCAGCCCGGATCCTCCTCTTCTCGTGTCCCTCTTTTTTGCTCCTGACCCCTCCCTCCTGTTGAGTGCCCCCACAGTAAGCAGCTTGCTATGGGGACACCTGAGCCGAGTCACATTCAGACATGGAGCCCCGGCCCCTCCCCCCTCCCCTGATTGGCTAACTGACTTTGATTTAAAGCAGACACAAGTTTTCATATATAAAAATTGGCAGTCAGTACAAACAATTGGTCCCAAATGTAATACCTAAAACCTTGTTTCTATGTATAATTTTCAGTTTATCATTTATTCTGTACATACAGTATGTGGGGGATGTGCAAAGACAGAACCATCAGAATAAATCTCAACACATAAAAACAACAACTACACTATTTTTGTAAATGTAGCACACTATAATGTAGAGAATATTAGAAACTGGTTCACACCAGATGCTTTCTAGTGCATTTTTAAACCGCATCCGGAATGCATGCGCAGTGTTTGCCATGTATTCCAATGGCTCTAGTTCACACCAGTGTGGTCAGTTCCAGTTCATTCAACAAAAAGTATAACTTGCTACTTTTTTTCATTCACAATCCATCAAAATGTGTGTATATGTACTGGATCTGGATGCACACTATACTAATGGAAATAAATATTTTTCAAGTGTCAAAATTAAAAAGAGAAAAACTGGAATGCATTGAAAACATGTAAAAAAATGCAGGTACACGTATATGCAAGAATGCATCTGGAAATCTGAAATTGTGGTGGGACCAAGACTATTAGTGTACATTTGGACAAAACCTTTTTTTTAAAATCAATACAAGGGATTTTACTTACAGTCAGTGTGATGTGTCCCTTGTGCTGCTGGCTGTGGATTTAGCTGAAATCTACTGGTGCCTCAGGGGCTAATAGAGCAGAGGGACCTATCATATGCATGTATCAAGGATGCCAACCATGCCCGCCCTTTCTGCCCACCTTCTCCATTCATGGAAGCTGTACTATAGCTTTTAAGAAGGAAAAACAATCTATTAATACAGGAGGAGGTGGACCTTTCAGCCATTTATTCATTTTTTGACTAAACTCTAACATCTGTGCATTGTGATGCAGGTGCCTCTTTAGTTACTGTATAGTTACTGATATTTACTGCATTCAGAATGGATGGCACTGCAGTGCACATTCACCTGCTGGTATACATGTGTTGGGGTAATGTGTATTAGCAAAATGCACAAGCGTGAATGGGCACCAAAGGCACATTTCAGTCAAGCTGAAAACTAGAAGTTGAAACAAACCATAGTAAAAGCCTATATTTACTATTTACTTGCTTTGCAGAAGCCAGTCAGCGTATTGGCACTTTTTTAATTGATGAAAAATTTACCAGTATTCTAAAAGAAATTTCTTGCCGTATGGTCTTGTTGGTTTTAATATGCCCATCCCTTGATGCCAATATTAAGCTATTCTTCCCTTTGGGGGCCGATTGTTTCTACTCTTCTATAGTTCCTCACTCCTTCCTATTCCCTCTGTATCCACCACCAAATCCCGTAAACTCCTGTTATACTTTTCTCTACTCTCCCTACTAAGGGGGCATCTTTACTTTTAATTTATTCTTCTTTGAATCAGACTAAGCCTCCCAATTAGATCAAATATTACTATCCGATCAGTTTCTTGCTAGCCTTTCAAACACTTTTCAAAGTCTTCATAGGCCATCTACATCAATAACTCAATGTTCTATGTACCCACAGGCTCATTATGTATTTTATTAAGGCTTTATGTTAGCAGTTGCCTTTGTTCTGGCAGCTAACTGCACAGTACTCATATATGCATGCTCTGTTATATTATTGTCTTTGAACATTTTTCAATGTAGCACCCTGGTTTTCAGCAGGGGTGCTGTTAAATTTAGTTTGCTGGGCGGTAAATGGCCTGGCCAAATTGTTAGGGGATCTCCTGATTCTTTTCCTAACTCTGGGTTTGGTGCATCTCCCCCCTCTGCCATTGGGTGGCACTGTTGCTAATGCCATTGGAATGATAAGCTGTACATGGACTTGGAATATGAATGTTGGGCTACTCCAGCCAATGGGCGGGGGTTTTCTTGAGCCCCATGGCCTGCTGGGAGAGCCTATATATTTGGGAGGATTCAGGTGATCACGGTTCTGTGTCACCTGGATGGCTGTCTGGGTGGACGTGTGTTAAAGCTCCTGGCTGCTAGGCCAGAATCCTGAGGCCTATCTGGGAGTTCCTGGTTGCTAGGCAGTCTAAGGCCTACCCAGGGCCAGCAGTAGCAGTACAGGCTTTATGTCGGAAGACTAACAGAGTTGCACAGGTTCTACCGGCCGGAGAACCCCTCTTTGTCGGAGGTGAAGGGACAGAGTTGCTAGCGGAGGACAACCATTCCTGTCACTGGAGGCAAACCTTGAAACTGGGCTAGGGAAATTGCTGCCTATGAGGGACAACGCTCCTGTTATCAGAGGCCAGAGTTCATAGTCTGAGATAGAGTACCAGAGCAGCCTTTTTCACTTATCAGGGCCGGTGGAAAAGTGGGAAAATCTCAGCAGAAGTCAAGCTAGGAACCCAGCGCGATAGAGGGGGTGACGTATGCAAGAGAGTTCAGCAGGTTGACGTGGGGACACTCGGAAGATACAGCAGTTGGCTGTGTGAAGCTCAAGGGACCCAGTGGCAGTGAGAGTTCAAGAAGTCTTGTTGGGAGACTGTAAGTGTATACTCGTGAAGCTACAGCTGGAGGCTGTGAGATGGAGGCCAAATCTGCACAACGGGGATACCAAAGTTGGTATGTGCATTAACCACTTCCCGACCGCTGTATGCAGAATGACGGCTGGGAAGTGACTGAGTTATCCTGACTGGATGTCATATGACGTCCTCAGGATAACAAGCCGGCGCGAGCCCGGGGGGGCACGCATCGCGGCGATGGGTGGTGTGGGGGGTCAGTTTGACCCCCCGCAATGCCGATCTCGGTAAAGTGCTTCGATCCGAAGCACTTTACCATGTGACCAGCCGTGACCAATCACGGCTGGTCACAGTGTAATACAGGAAAGCCGTTTATCGGCTTTCCTGTACTCAGGTCTGCAGACCTGATGAGGGGAGAGCCGATCGGCTGCATCCCTGACAGGGAGGGTTTGTGCTGATGATTTATCAGCACAGCCCTCCCTCGGATCGCCACCCTAGACCACCAGGGAGCCTGCCCAGGGATGTGCCCACCCAGGACCACCAGGGAGCCGACCAGGGACCACCAGGGAGCCGATCTGGACCACCAGGGAGACCCCCCTAGACCACCAGGTAAGTGACATACTGCTCAGGTCCACCTTCACTCAGTGCCACCTTCAGATGCCACCCTAGACCACCAGGGAATGAGCCCCTATTAATGTATATGCCCACCAGTGCCCACCAGTGCCCCTATCAGTGCCCCTATCAATGCATACCAGTGCCACACATCAGTGCCCACCACTGCCACCTACCAGTGCCCACCTATCAGTGCCCATCAGTGCCACCTATCAGTGCCCAATGCCGCCTATGAGTGCCAATAAGTGCTGTCTATTAGTGCCCATCAGTGCCGCTTAGCAGTGTCCGTCAGTGCTGTATATCAGTGCCCATCAGTGCTGTATATCAGTGTCACCTCTCAGTACCCATCAGTGCTGCTTATCAGTGCAGCCTAACAGTGCTCATCATCGCTGCATATAAGTGCCTCATCATCAGTGCCACCTCATCAGTGCCGCCTCATCAGTGCCAATCAGTACTGCCACATCAGTGCCCGTCAGTGTAGCCTCATCAGTGCCCACCAGTGATGGAGAAAATGTACTTATTTACAAAGTTTTGTGACAAAAATTGAGAATTTTTTTTTTTTTCAAAATTTTCGGTCATTTTTTTATTTGTAGCGCAAAAAATAAAAACCGCAGGAGTGATCAAATACCACCAAAAGAAAGCTCTATTTGTGGGAACAAAATGATAAAAACTTTGTTTGGGTGCAGCGTCGCACGACCACACAATTGTCATTCAAAGCGCAACAGCACTGAAAACTGAAAATTGGTCTGTTATTAAAGTGTTCTAAGTGCATAGTATTGAAGTGGTTAATCAATCTGTGTTGAAGTACAAGGTTTAATAGAGTCTAAGGAAACAGTTCTAGTCAGGCAAAGTCAGTTGAAGAGCCTGTGGGACTTGATTGCTAAATTAAGAGCCATGTTCAAAGAGTCTCAGAGTCTGCTAAGTGCTGTTGCACCCATCCAAGGGGTGTCCTGGCCTTAACCCTCTCTCCCCAGTTCTTGAAGAAAAAAATAAATCTCTTTTGTTCTGCACCCACTATGCCTAATAACCCACACTGTGAGGATGGATGTCAGTCTTCCCTGACTCTGGAGGTCATCATCAGGTCTGTGGAGGTCGGGGCCCAGGCTACATCAATAAGAATTTATTGGAATACTTCCATTTTCCATGCAGGCATTGCAGTTTGCATTCCCAGAGCTACAGTATGTTGCTGTTTATATGGAGTAAAAAAATGGCAGCGTTAAAGCAGTATTACACACATCAATTTAACCGTTTAAAAACCAGTTCCATTTCCAGCACGTGCCGGAAATATAACAATCCCATTGGTTGTGCTCTAAACCAAATTGTCAAGCCAACCAATGACTGGTGTCATAGCTGATCACATGTGCAGCATCATGGCAGTTGTAGATCAAACAGAGGCCAAGATGGCAGCTTCCTTGGCTGAAAATGATAGGAGGGTATACTACCACTTTAAGCCAGATATAACCTTTATTTGTCACAATGCATTGATCTCAGCTCTCTATCCAGACTTGACAGTCAATGAGTTTTGGGGATTAGGCTCAGATCCTCCTTCATTAGGGTTCAATGTAAAAATTAAAGTCTATATATGAACATATTCCTACGATTCGGTACTCTATCTTTTCACTCCATATAAGCTGACTCTTTTCTGGGGACCCTGTCAGCGCTTCACTGGGCAGGAGCATCATACTACAACAATCATTTGACTGCTTTGGAACCAAACTCAAACCCCGTACACACATGCGAATTTCGGATGGGGATTTTCGTATGACGACCGATCTTCCAATTTTAGGATGGTTAGTATGGTGCTTTCGACAGCCGATTTTAATTTTTCGGATGACAAAAGCTGGATGTGCAGAGTATAAAATTCTTGTCGTACGTGAACTCAACGTCTGATTTTCATTTAGTTAGTATGGTTTTCGTCCGAAAAAAATTGTAAGTTCAAATTGTGCACATGCTCAGAAAAGAAAAAATACATACAAAGCTATTCAATACATTACATCACTTCTGACATTGAATTTGGTCGTATGAGAATCTTCGTATTGTTAGTATGCGCTTCACTTTCGACATGAGACAAGCATCCAACAAATAACGGACGTTCTGTTGTCCAAAAATCTAAGGGTGTGTACGAGGCTTTAGAGTTCAGTGCTTCACTGGAGGTTTGGATACAAATCATCTTTAACCACTTCAGCCCCGGAAGGATTTCCAGCTTTAGGACCGGAACCCTTTTTGCGATTCGGCACTGCGTCGCTTTAACTGACAATTACGCGGTCGTGCGACGTTGTACCCAAACGAAATTTGCGTCCTTTTTTTCCCACAAACAGAGCTTTCTTTTGGTGGTATTTGATCACCGCTGCGTCATTTCTGATCGCCGCTATAAACAAAAGAAGAGCGACAATTTTGCAAAAAAACCCACATTTCTTACTTTTTCCTAAAACACAAATCCAAAAAAAAATATAAAAAAACACTTTTTTTCACCGTTTTTGGCCGATTTATTTTCTTCCTCATATTTGCGATAAAAAAAAATCGCAATCGGCGTTTATTGATTGGTTTGCGCAAAAGTGGTCGCGTTTACGGATGATGAGAATTCATTTTTGGGTTTTTTTTTTTTTTTTTACTAAAAATGGGGGCGATCTGCGATTTTTTGCGGTACTGCGATATTGGGGCGGACATGTCGGAAAGTTTTGACACTTTTTTGGGACCATTGGCATTTATACAGCGATCAGTGCTATAAAAATGCACTGATTACTGTGTAAATGCCATTGGCAGTGAAGGGGTTAACCTGCAGGGGGCGCGCTAAGGGTTAAGTATGTTCCCTGGGCGTGTCCTAACTGTATGGGGGCTTGCCTAGCTGGGGAAGGGAAGTGGTCACAGCCTTCACGTAAAGGAAGGCTGTGATCACAGCCCTTCCCCTTCACACAGAGCGGAGGTCCGTGTTTACATACACGGACCTCTGCTCATTCGCTCCGGGGGGGGCATCACGGGTGGCCGGCGGCAATCGAAGCCGCCGCACCCGCTCCCTGGCCCCCCCTGGACACAGTGAGCGCGCGGGCGCGCCTCCGGCGGCGCGCGCTCACTATACACGTTCCCGCAGCCGCCGTCGTATGACGGCGATTTGCGGGAATGAGCCACTTTGCCGCCGTCAGATGCCGATCGGCGGTCGGCAAGTGGTTAACCACCCCAATACCTATTGCCCCCTTCCTGCCCAGGCCATTTTTCAGCTTTCAGTGCTGTCACACTTTGAATGGCAATTGCATGGTCATGCAACACTGCACCCATATGAACTTTTTATTATTATTTTTTTTAGACAGATAGAGCTTTCTTTTGGTGGTATTTAATCATTACTGGGTTTTTTATTTTTTGCTAAACAAATGAAAAAAGGCCAAAAATTAAAAAAAAAAAAAAAACAAGACCTTTTTCTTTGTTTTTGTTACACAATTTTGCTAATAAGTATTTTTTCTTCTTCACTGATGTGCTCTGATAAGGGTGCACTAATGGGCACTGATATGTTGCACTGATGGGAACTTATTGGCTGCATTTATGGACACTGATATGGCTACACCAATGGGCACTGATGAGTCTCTACTGATAGGCAATGATGAGGCTGCACTGATGGGCAATGATGAGTCTGCACTGATGAGGTGGCACTAATGGCCACTGATAAAGCGGCACTGATGTGCACTAATATGCTGCACTGATGAATAGTGATTGGCACTGATGGAGCTGCACTGATAATCAGAGCACTGATTAATGGCCTGATTATCATTGTAAATGTCCCCTGTCACAGGAAAGCCGGTTGTTGGTTAGACAGTGACAGTGCTGAAGAAAGGAAATGCCGTTAACCGGCATTTGTTTACATGTGATCAGCTGTGATTGGACACAGCTGATCATATGGTAAAGAGCCAACATCATTGGCTCTTTACTCTGATCAGTGATGCGTTGTGTCCGAGGGACACAGCTCACCACCGATCGTCTGCAAGAATGGGAGGAAGTTATATGACATCCTCCCAGAACATGAGTGATCCTGCCTAGCGGTTATTGTACAATAGTCCGGATGGGAACAGGTTAATAAAGCAAGTGATAGAACAAGTGCTTGTTGGCACAATGTAACTAACGGTGTGGTACAAAATTTAAGTGTTCTTTAATTTAGTAATACTTTGTGGAAGAGTTCTGTGTTTCTATGCAAACCCATGTTATTCAAATATTGTGTGTGTATCATGATTTAGTTGGCAGGCTGCTCGGGATGGTAAGGAGTTAACTGTGTCTAGCCTCTTTCCCGGGCTTTCTGTGTCCTACACCCTGCAGTAGGCCACCTAAATACATGAAGAGGGCTCGGGGCTCTGGCTCTCTTTTCCACATGGGATTTTAGAGGAAGAACTGCTACATCATGTAGGCCTGCTGGAGCACATGGCCCCCTTCTAGTTCATCCAGTTGGGATTCTTCCTGGACTATGAACCTACCATTACTGGAGTAACTGGAGTCTTGTTGAATGGACATTGCTTCTCTGAAAGGTATGAGCTGGGCAGCCTGCATTAATTAGACTAGGGCTGAGTCTGTGATTCTGTGTGCATTATAAACTGTACTGCTGCAAGTCTTCAGTAAAGTTACTGTTAACCGTTTAATGGCTAGTCTGAAGTTATTCAAAGGGGTACATGCAGGGCGTATCATGAACAGAGCTTGTATAACAATGGGATGAAGAGGAGATACAAGAAAGCCACCACTGAAGAGTTAATCATGCAGAGGAGCTGGTGGGAGATGCAGCTATATTGTCATTGCTACAGGGTAACCAATGAAGTGTTGTGAATGCAATAGCAGCCAGCCAGCAGAAGGTCAGTACCTGGCACGGGAGACGGTCATCCCGGTAATGAAGGGGTTGGTGAGCTTGATCCCCTCCCTAGCGATCAGTACACCATTCTCGGGACCTGGCACTGGGTACCCAGAGACGTCGCCTGGAGGTATGGAAGCAAGAGATGGTAAGGAAAAGATCCAAGTAAAGTGTTAAAGCCCATGAGCAACAGAGGTCTGCACTGAGAGAATGACGAAATCTCCCATTGTCACTGGAGTTAGATGACAAATATGGTTGTGCTGGTGAATAAAGTGTTTAAGTCTACCAAGTGGAACTGTGTAAGGTGAACACCTCACTTTTAAGTTGGGGTGCTGCCTTAAAGTGTTACTAAACCCAGGACCCTGCATTCACTATATCTGGTCTCCCACATTAAACAGAAGATAGAAATGCATTCGTTTTAGAAATATAAACTTCTAAATACCTTTTCTCATCAGCAGCTAGAGCAGTCTTGTGAGTTTTATCAGTGTGTGGTTAAAGCTTGTAGGAGGAGTTTTCATTCTGCTCTGACTGTCCTATGAGGCTGCAGGACCCCTGACACTCTGTCTGGATAGTGCTGATTGGCCCTGTGCTGATCACATGCACTCTCCTAAGAAAAAAAAACTCTCTAGCAATACACACCAAAGTGAGCATGTGCAGCTTGCCCCCAAGGATCAGGAGATGGTTTGGGGACTGTGGAATAAGGGAAGGATCAGAGAAGACAGGATCAAACAGCCTTTTTACATAATGTGGAGGATTAACCCCTTAGGTTCCACAGTGAGTATAACAAGCATGCTTTACTGCATATACAGACTGATTTTACTCTTGTGGGTTTAGTAACACTTTAATACTGATCTCCACATGACTGCAGCCCTGTGCCCATGTTCCCAGAGTATTAGCGAGCACTTTCACAAGGGTCCCTGTATTGGGCACTAAGCCTCGCCCACACACTGGCTCTCTAATTATTCTTAGGAACATATGAAGAATACATTCTGGATAGGAGAGGAGCAAGAAAATGTCCTCAGTGTTCATAGGATGTGAGGAGAGATCATCCCCAACAATGACAAAGACTGTAATTAAAACTTCTAACAGCTACCTATGGTATCTAATAGTTAAACACAAAACGTTTTGGAAGGAGTTGCACGTTAAATATAGAAATAAAAGATGGTGATTCAGAGATTTTGAAGATTTTCAAAGGCCTACGTCTCAGGGTCAAATCCTGACAGTTCCCAAGTTTTTTATTTGAATACATCCAGCCACAGTAATTGTGGCAAGCATAGTTAAGATGCCAGTATGCCACTAAGTACCTGTTGCACAAATTTGTTTACACTGTACATTCTGCGAGAGGCTGACTGCCCTCTTTGTTCGAATCCAAAGATGGCTGCCAATCCTGTCCCAAAAATGTCAGCATCCAATCTGGATGCTGTCCTATCAAAATACAGCTGATAAAAGTCATTAGAGCAGATGCTCTGGTTCCCATTTCAAATCAGCCTACATCAGAGCAAACATGTTCCACACAATGTGCACAGACAACTAAGTTTCACTATCCAACCATGGCTGCCCACTAACCCGCTGTATTAGAAAGTTTCTAGCTATGTCTATTAATCACTTCAGCCCAGGAAGGATTTGCCCACGTTCTAACCAGGCCCTTTTTTGCGATACGGCACTGCGTCGCTTTAACTGATAATTGCGTGGTCGTGCGACATTGTACCTAAAAAAAAATAACATCCTTTTTTCCCACAAATAGAGCTTTCTTTTGGTGGTATTTAATCACCTCTGCAGTTTTTATTTTTTGCGCTATAATAAAACAAAAAAAAAGACAATTTTGAAAAAAAAAATCTACATTTTTTACTTTTTGTGATAATAAATATCCCCAAAAAAATTGAAAAAAAAATCTTCATCAGTTTAGGCCGATATATATTCTATAAATTTTTGGTAAAAAAAACCCCAATAAGCGTATATTGAATGGTTTGTGCATAAGTTATAGCGTCTAAAAAATAGGGGATAGATTTATGGCGTTTTCCTATATTTTTTATTTTTACTAGTAATGGCAGTGATCTATGATTTTTATTGGGACTGCGACATTGCGGCGGACAGATCAGACACCTTTGACACTTTTTTGGGACCACTGACATTCATACAATGATCAGAGCTAAAATTAACTACTGATTACTGCATTAATGTCACTGGCAGAGAAGGGGTTAACACTACTGGGGATCAAGGGGTTAAATGTGTTCCCTGCTAGGTGTTTCTAACTGTATGAGGGCTGGGCTGACTCGAGGAGGAGAGAGAGCGCTGTTCCCATTTACTGGGAACAGACAATCTCACTCAACTCCCCTGACAGAATGGGGATCTGCTTTGTTTACACTCGCAGATCCCCGTTCTGTGTCTCTCTGGAGAGCTCACAGGTGGCCGGCAGATATCGAGTCCGCCCCACCCGCTGATTGGCTCCCTCGCTCGGCAGTGAGCGCGCCTCCGGCGGCACGTGCGCCCACAGTGGCTCGTTCCCGCGCCAACGTACAAAGACGGCGGTTCGTGGGAACAAGCCACTCTGCAGCGGTAAAATGACAGAGGGCCGCTGTTAAGTAGTTGAATATGATTTTTTTGCAGTAGAATATCCCACATCGTAGACAAATAATTCATCAGCTGTACATTTTTACTTCTTCAGTTGGTTAGCCTTTGTATTAGTAGATGTTGTTCGTTCATGTTAATGATCTTATTTGTATTCAACACATACAACTTTCCATCCATATAAGAGTAAAAAGAGGGATACAGTTTAGTGCCGCCAAATTGAAGCTTAAAACGCCCCTTATTCAGTGGGTATAGAAAAGAATCACCCCCTTTAAACTAATCACATGTTGTTGCTTTGCAGCCTGAAATGAAGACAAATACAGTTTTTGTTTTATCCAACTGTATTTATTCAGTGCAACTTATGACATTCAAGTGAAAGATATAACACCAACATGTCAGAAATTTTTAAAAAAAATTCAAAAACAGAATCACTGAGTTGGAAAAAAGATCACCCCCTCCTAAAAATGACTTGTAAACTCAATCAGGTGTAGCTAATCACCTTCTCAATGGCACACAAAGCCATTTGACTTTCAACTGTGATCAGCTGTGGTCATTTTGAGTAGCTCAGCAAATCAGCAGCGCTGAGATGCAACAAAGAATAAAAGAAGCATTTTTTATAAATGCCAATTATTTATTAGATATGGTACTTTAGTGAACAAAAGATGCTTCAGTTAGAGTTTACAATACCTCTACTTTAAACCTAGTGTAGTGCCCCCATATTGAATAGGTTCTTAGGTGATAGATTTTTGCTAGGAGAGGCAAATTTAGTCAGGCCTGACTGTTGTGCAGGCCTGGATGTTTTGATTCAGGCAGGGAAGTGGTCCAGGAAGAGCTGGAGACTGCAGGAAGGAACACCTCTTGGTTATCCCTCCACTTTATTTCCAGAAGGTTCTGGAAAAGGGGATGGAAGAGGAGGTGCGATTTTCTGAGGTAGGTTAAGGAGCCCTGACCAATACCAAACCTGGATTGTCAGGGGGCAGGCCTCCTTAAATACTGTGGTCTGCCCAGCTGGGGGGAGGAGAGTGTTGGGTGGAAGAGTGGAGATGTAGCAGAGGTTGCGGAGGCCTCACCTGGGAGCCCCCAGTATGGGGGCAGGTGACCATGAGGCCTGGGAGCTCGGGTGCAGCCAGGAGGAGGAGAAAGAGATCCTGGAGCAGCACAAGAGAACAGGAGAGCAACAGAGAGGCTACAGGAAAGACCCTTTAAAGGATCCACCGGTGTCGGTGAGTGACATACCCTGGGAGCTGGAGAAGAGGACTGGAGCAGGCTGGGAGGAGACAGTGGACATTCTGTGGAGGTCAGAGGAGCCAGTCAGGGAAGTGGTGTCACTGGGCAGTGGAGCAGGACGGAGTGGCCAGGAGGGCTGAGGTGACCTGGAAGAGGATGGGCTGGGAACAGTAGTCCATCAAAACCTGCTAGCACAAAGATACTCAGCTACACTTTGAGGGCCCGTGGCCCTTGCCTGTAATGGGTCCGGAGGTCCTGCCATCAGGAACGCAGGCCTCACCATGTGCTAGCTAGGGTGGAGGAGGATGTCCCTTCAGGCTTCACCAAAAAGAAGCAAGCTTTGTGCAAGACAGAAGTGAAGGAGTGTAATGCTCAGCAAGTATCAGTGCTGGAGGAAGAAGGAGTGTATATACGGAGGTGTATATAGACGGTCCAGTTTATTGATTTATTGGGCATCCCACAGTCACCCCTACCCCATCCAAGTTTATTCCCCTAATAAACAAACAAAAAAAACAAAGTATTGTCCTGTTCCATGACTCCGGATGAAAGGAAATGTGAGATTGAGGGCAGAGTGACAGGTGGACCACATCAACCAGCCACCCCTAAGGGGGGCATTGGCTACATTATGATTAGGCATGTCCCTTAGTCATACTTTGTCTTATTTTTGTTAGTGAAATAAGGAAAATAAATGAGATGTCTTTTATATATGATTTTACATTGATGTCAGTCTTGCAGGAAAATAACAACAAGACGTTTAACATATAACAAAACACACAGTGCACTAAGTGGCATAAATACATATATAAAAAAATTATGATTTCAATAGGAAACAAAAACCATAGGCTAGACTAGAGAATAAAAACAAATGCTTTTATCACTATATTTCTTCTACTGAAGGTTAAAAAATATAAGCCACATAACATATTTCGGGGCAGACTCGAAAATACATTTATGAGACAAACTTAAAATGAATTAGTACACAACTATGTGCTATGATAGAGAGACATTTTGTTGGCATCAAGGATAGGAAGATTTAAAGCTGACCTATACTGTAATATTCCACTTTCCTCAATCATGATGATAAAGAATAAACTAAATACTTCCTTTTCCTGCAGAAGCCGGTGATCTGGGCTCTCCCCAGTGCCAGTTAAACCTGAACTCCAGGAAAAGTAAAAGTTCCCCTTAGCAGAGAGGCCGTGGCCGGACTGCAGAGGACAACTGCTTGTTTATTTTCAGGGGGAAGGGGTAAAGTAGTTTTACTTACCTGATTCTCCACTCCTGCAGGCTCCACTGCACTACTAGACTGGTCCCTGCAGCTTCTTCTACCCTGCACTCCAGCATTCTAAGGTCGTGGTTTGACTTCATCAAGTTCGATGCATTAGATGCAAAGTGTGATCTCACAAGAATGTTAGTGGTATGAGTGTCTACGCAGTGTATAGCTGGCTACTGTTCTACAGTTATGAACTGTGAAATTCCCTGGACGGAAGGGCAGCACCAGCTATACACTGTGCAGATCGTTGCTGTGTGTAAGGGAATCGGATTTCAACTAAAATGTGTGCTGTGCAGGAAGGAGGAGATCTTGCTGCCTGTGCTCAGGCTGTGTACTGTGCAGGGATGGGAGAAAGAGCTCTATCCTCTCCCCTGCTAGTGGTGACCCCTGTCTTCTCCCCTGCCAGCAGTGACCACTGTCCTCTCCCCTGCCAGAGGTGACCCTCTGTCCTCTCCCCTGCCAGCAGTGACCCCTTTCCTCTCCCCGGACAGCGGTGATCCATATCCTTTCCTGACAGCAATTACCCCTTTCTTCTCCCCTTCCAGTGGTGACCCCTGTCTTCTCTCCTGCTAGTAGTGACCCCTGTCCTCTCTCCTGCCAGTGGTGACCCCTGTCCTCTCCCCTGCCAGCGGTGACCCCTGTCCTCTTTCCTGCCAGCGGTGTTCCCAGGCCTCTCTCCTGCCAGTGGTGACCCCTATCTTCTCCCCTGCCAGCGGTGACCCCTGTCCTCCCCCCTGCCAGCGGTGATCCCTGTCCTCTCCCCTGCCAGTGGTGACCTTTGTCCTCTATCCTGAAAGAGGCCAGAGGAGGACTCCTGTCCTCTCTGCTGCCAGCGGTGACCCCTGTCTTTAGTTCAGTTGTTCTCTAACCTCGGCTTTGCTGACCCCTTTACACTGCCCTGCTTTCCCCTGTACACTTCCCTAATGGCCCCTGTTCTTGGCTCTGCTGCTTCCTGTCCTCCACCCTGCTGACCCCTGTCCTCCATCTTGCTAACTCCCAGTGCACTGCCTTACCAATTCCTATACACTCCCCTGCTGACCTTTCATCCTCTGCCCTGCTGACCCACTGTCCTCTGCCCCGCTGACACCTCTGTACACTGCCTCACAAACTGCTGACCCTATCCTCAGGCCTGTTAACCCCCTGTACACTGCCCTGCTGACCTCCCATCCTTGCCCCCCCTGAGATTTTTTTTACTGCATCCCCACATCATACAGGCTTGACGTGGCCCTGCCGCGCTATGTACCTCCCCTAAACCAGTACAACATAAATGTGACAGCAGCTGTAATCAGAGTTAATGCCCATCAGCAAATACAAAAGAAGTAAACACAGTGTTATCACTCATATACACCACAATGTCCTAAATGTAGTTCTAAATAGGATGTATGTATGCTAGTCTACTGCTTCCTCTTTACACCAATAAAGATGAAATAACAAAAAATAATAAAATGTAAAGTTGTGTATGTATGTGTATAAAATAAATAATATTATTCTGGCCATTGAAATGAATGAATGCTCAAGCACTAGCGTTTTGCAGCTTCTAGCAGCTTTTAGTAGCGTCAAGCGTTTTTTTTTTCAGTTGTTTTTTTCTGCCCAAATTCTGCCACTCCTGGATGCATTGGCAGTGGTTTTTTTCCTGCCTTTAAAATCTTGTAAAAAAGGTCCTGCTACTAAATGCTGCTAAAAGCCTATATGTGCATGGACACATGGGCTAACATGGCTGGGACGTTTAGACCCCATTCACACCTGAGCGTTTTGTAGCTTGAATATGCTGAAGCTACAAAACGCTGGAGGGCATAAAATCAATAATTCTCTATGGAGATGGTTCACATCTCCACTCAAAAACGCCTGAAGCCAAACAAGTTCCGGAGGTATTTTTTTAACGTGAATCGGGCACATTTGGTCGTTTCTGGAACATTTGTATTGCCATAGATGTCAATGGAAAAGGGTCAGTCGCGCGTATTAGAGCGACTTGTGCTTCTTTGGGCATTTGCAAACGCGCAAATACGCGAGACAGAAAGCTTGAAAAACGCTCAAAAACATTACACTCAGGTGTGAATGTAGCCTTAGGGGCAGGAAAAAAAGCCAGACTCCCCTGGAAGCAGCTGTAAAAACATCCAGTGTGCATGAGGCATGAGACAAGAGGCCTAAGGCCTGATTCACACTTAGTGCTTTTTGCATTCTGCAGATTTGTACTACAGAACGTGTTCCATAGGAAACCATGTTAAATGGACTGTAGTGCAAATCTGCAAAATGCAAACAGCACTAAAAATGCATAGGTGTGAATCAGGCCTAAAGTATAGATCCTCTATACCTTTACACATCATAATGTGAACACCATTTAACATAAATATCAGTGTATAAATACATCAAAACAAATAAAAAAAATGTGTCCATGCGAGTCTACCACTTCCTCTTTACACAAATATATCAATAATTTGGATACAACAGTCTCTATTCATTGATTAGAATAACCAAACAAGTCCTACAAAAAAATTTACAAAATTAACAAAGGAAACGTGTCCATGCGGGTCTACTGTTGCCTCTTTACACCAATAAGTCAATGGTATGTAAACAACAGTCTCTACACATTAATTTAAACTCCAACTTTTGTGCCAACATCTATTTACAGTGCTCCGTGCTCTTGTGCAGATCCTCCACTTCCTCTTTACACCACTGTGTTTGTGTACTTTCCCCAAGTGTGCCGCACTCAAAGAAGAATAATCTTCATGAATCTTTATGAATTTTCATTGACATAAGGAGGGAGCAGTGGACCCGCATCCATACCTCCTATTTAGAACTACATTTAGGGCATTGTGGTATTTGTGAGTGATAACACTTTTTTAGTATGTGAGCTGTATATATGCACCAATTTTATGTTCTGTCATCCTTTTTTAATGTCTTTTTTGCGTTAATTTCCTAATTCAGTTTTATTTTCCGTGGTAAGCACTTGTACCCTGGATCATTTGTTCTTTTGCATAGTGTCCTTCGTTTCTAGGAATAGTCATGTTACTTGTGCCTTTCACTGTTTCAGCGCTGGCACTGATTCAGCACCTGTTTTTTTTTTCAGAATGTTTTTATACTTACATAATACACCTCTTCTATCAAGCGTCTGTGGAATTTCCTGCAATTTATATTTGTATAAACAGCACATCCTGGGTTAAAATAAGCCCTGCCCATGCATGCTTTATAGTCCAATGCCCAACCTTTAAAGCCTGGCGTACAAGTATTAACAGACTCTGTCTGCAAACGCTCACTAGATTGCACCTATAATCAGACCGTATGTAAGCATTGGTATACTAGGATTGATATTCCCTGTATTTATTGAATAAGTGTCCGTTCACACAGGGGCGATCCGGCTTCGGCGCGACTTTGCTAGGCAATTATAGCGTGACTTCTGCTCAACTTCAGGCGACTTACAACACGACTTGTGCCAGGCGACTTTGCCTGTGGCCAATCAGAGAAGGGAGGGAGGGGGTTGCCCCAAATAAAATTCTATTCTTTTCACTGTAAAGTCGCTTCCATGTAGATGGGGGATCCAACTTGGAGGCGACTTCTATTGAATCCTATGGGCACAAGTCAGATAGAAGTCGCCTTGAAGTCGTGCAGGAACCTTTTTTTGAAGTCGGAGCGACTCAGTAGCGTACATTGAGACGGCTCCCATTCATTTCAATTTGATTTGAGATGTCCGGTGACTTGAGGCGACTCAAGTCAGAGCGAAAGTCACCCCTGTGTGAACGGGCCCTAAGAGTATCAAGATTCATCTGTTGTTACATTTCTATACTGCAAACTATGTTGCTCCACTCAAGGCAGTTAACCCCTTGCTCCACTGATCACAAGGTGCGGGCTTCAAGCAGTTCGCTACCCAATCCACAATAATAACCATCCAACACAGATGAAGAAGCCACTTTCCATCAAAAAAGTCTGATCTGAATGTTTATTGCCATCATTTGGTACAGAGGCTGTTCCACATGCTCCTCTGCCCTCTGATGCAGCGATCCCCAACCTTCCTGGCACCAGGGGCCAGTGTTCTGCCGAAAACTCCAACTCATCGAAATCTCCAACCACATCAGTTCCTGTGCTCTCCAGCATCAGTAATTGGACATTTGGACGAGTTGGCTGTTTTCAAGGCACACCGGCAGCGTATACACTACGGTACATGATATATTGAGTGGACATTATTAGTCCGCCTGCTGGTAACCAACAACATGGCCGCCTCCAAGGCAGCGACAAGTTTTTTCCTCCTTACCCGGTGTTCTGTCAAAACAGCCAACTCATTGTGTGACATAGTGTATACACTGCCGGTGTTCTGTGAAAACAGCAAACTCTTCGAATCTACAATTATTGCTGCTGGAGAAGCACCGGAAGTGACATGGTTGGAGATTTTGGTGAGTTGGAGTTTTCAGCAGAACACCGGCCTCAGAGAGATGAAAGCCCCTCCACTAGGGTTGCCACCTCATCCCTTTAACCCCTTCCTTACCGGGCACTTAAACCCCCCTCCTGCCCAGACCAATTTTTGGCTTTCAGCGCTGTCGCATTTTGAATGACAATTGCACGGTCGTGCGACGTTGTACCCAAATAAATTTTGCGTCCTTTTTTTCCCACAAATAGAGCTTTCTTTTGGTGGTATTTGATCACCTCTGCGTCATTTCTGATCGCCGCTATAAACAAAAAATGAGCGTCAATTTTGCAAAAAAGAACAATAATTTTTACTTTTTGCTAAAGTACAAATCCATTAAAAAAAATTATTCATCAGTTTTGACCGATATATATTCTTCTACATATTTTTTGGTAAAAAAAAAAAAAAAAAAAATCGCAATCGGCGTATATTGATTAGTTTGCGCAAAAGTTATCGCATCTACAAACTGGGAATTGATTTATGGCGTTTTTATTATTTTTTTTATTTTACTAGTAATGGCGGCGATCTGCGATTTTTAGCGGGACTGCGATATTGCCGCAGAAATGACGGACACTTTTTTACACATTTTTGGGACCAATGACATTTATACAGCGATCAGAAATTTAAATGTCCACTGATTACTGTGTAAATGTCATTGGCAGTGAAGGGGTTAACCTGCAGGGGGCAGTGAAGGGGTTAAATATGTTCCCTGGGTGTGTTCTAACTGTGGGGGGGTGGGGTTGACAGGGACATGACAGATCTAACTGATCCCAGTGACAGGGATCAGTAGATCTGGCATGCCCCCCCTCACAGAACGGGGAACCGCCGTGTTTACAACGGCGGTTCCCCTTTCTGAGGCTCCTGAAGGAGATCGGCGGGTCCGGGCGGACATCGAGTCCGCCCGAGCCATGGGCTTGCTCGCGCAGCGTGTGGCGCGCGCGTGCGCGCGCCGCTGCTGCCACTAGGGGGCGCGCGAGGAGCGTGCACAGGGGACGACGTCCATGGACGTCGTCCCGGCATTCCAGATCCGCGCTGGAGCCGTACTATGGCAATAGCGCGGATCTGGAGTGGTTAAACCAGAACACATATTAATTACACAGGTTCTGTGGCTGATTAAGGTGGTAATTAAACTCACTTGGTGCCTTATCTGCATTAAATGAGCCTCAGAACCTGTGTAATTCATATGTGTTCGAGTTTAAAGGCATGAGGTGGCAACCCTACCCTCCACGGACTGGGGAGTCTGGGTTGGCAGGAGGTTGGGTCAGGGCGAGCTGGGGTGGTGAGTGTGAAAAAACATAGTCACGTCACTGCTCTCTGTACAGAGCACTATATTGTTAGTAAACACAGGGCTCTGTACTGTCATTCACTAAGCCAATCAGCAGGTCCTGACCATAAATCATTGGCCTGGACCTGCTGACCAACTTGTGCTGTACCAAATGACACCACAGATAGGGCAGGGGGTGGACACATGCCTTATACCTGGAAGTGCTAGATAACGTACATATATACTGTGGGTGCGCCATAAGCGGTTAAGCAAATATAAAATTAAAATTATAATGTTAGGCGCTATTACTACACTCTGTGCTTATAAACCTGAAGAAATGTGAACATTTTTTTTTTGTGATATTTTATAGCACACGTAGCAAACACAAGACCTGTGAGCTGAATCTGGCCCTCCAGGCCTTGCCATGTGGTCCTTGCAGCAGCCACCAGCCGCCACCTCCTGCTCTCACCCTCTGCTTCCCGCTGTCACTTGTAAACACAGAAGCCCTCTGTGATTACAGTGAAAGTTATGCTCTCTGCAACTCCCGGATCCACAGAGGGACATGGCGGAGACAGATCTGGCAGAAGGATCTCACTGCAGCAGAACTGAATTCACTGGTACTGGAGCTGAATGCACAGATCCGCCTACACAGATACTAGAGCCCAATACACTGGGAGGGAGCTGCCTAGTAGAGATGTGAGGAAGCTTTGGGGAGGAAGAGGGGATGAGGACTATGGAGGTGTGGAAGCAAATGTGCACAGAGGTGGGAGGATAGTGGGTGAGTAGTGAATGCGGAGATCAGAACCCAGGAGGGGGAGTGCAAATGAGATGTTGCACACTGTCATAGTGCACCCTGCACTCTGTACGTAGTACACTTCTGAACCCTGCATTCTTCACACCGCCCACATATGAACCCTGCACTCTGTACATAACGAATTCCTGAACCCTGCACTCTGTGCACAGTGCATCCCTAATCTCTGCACTTTGTACATAACACACTTGTGAACCCTGTACTCAGTACATAACACACTCATGAACCCTGCATTCTGTACGCATGGCATCCCTAAACTCTGCACTCTGGACATATCACACTCCCGAACCCTGCACTCAGTACATAGTGCACCCCAGATACAAGTGGCCCTTTGAAGGCAACCATACTATCTCAACATGTAGGGTATATATAAAGTATTTACAATGACGGCCTTTTGGTGAAAGCGGTGAGACCTCACCGCATATTTGCCAAAGGTGCAATCATTGGAGTTGTTTATGTGTTTTTTTTTGTTTTTTATGTTTTTATGTTTTTTGTGTTGGATTCATGTTATCAGTCTATTTGTGGTCATGATGTGCTTATGCGCTCGCTCGTGCCAGGGGTTCTTTTGCAGGCATTCCCCCAGGCCACCAGAGGACCTCCTTCTTCCTTTTTCCCCGCCAGCGGCTGTTAGTTGAGTGTGCGGCCACCCAGGCCGCGCGCATTGTCCTAGGCGGGGGGGCGGAGTAGATACGCCTGTTCGGATTAGCGCGATGGCACTTGGTGACATCAGTCGCCATTACGTCTATCCGCCTTCCAGCCCGACGTGGTATCATCCACGAACGGGTTTGCGCATGCGCGGATAAGACCCGGCCGGGCTGAGTGACGTCAGACGCTCTGACGGAGGACCTCAGTCGGGGCACATATAAGGACCAAGGCAGGTGCTGGGGGCTAACGACACGACACAAGCACCTGCCCTGTCCTGTCTAGCGAAGACGCCCAAGCTCCTTACCACCTTTATCCCCTTTTTTGATTACCAATCAGGTAAGCTATATGGAATTGGTAGACGCATTCATTGGCGCCATTTTGACATGCCTAATAGAACCATTGAAATATATCCCTGTTGACCCAAGGTCTTCTGGACTGATGGACAGTGACTAAGGGGGCCTTCGAGGGACAGATGGAGACATTTTTCCACCCTAAGAAATACTCTCAGGTAAAATTATATACCGAGGCTCATGGGGGTTCCCCCTGACCTACACGATTATGAGTTGTTACTAAGGGATGGTATTAACTTCCATACAATATATTTATATGCCTAGATACCCTGATATCACCCAGGCTGCTGCCGGATGGTGGATGGTAAACTACTTAGAGAGAGTGGGCGTGGATCTTCGTGGTTATCCTTATACAATTGTATGCGTGGGGATTTGAGAAGCCACATTAACAGGTGACATGTAAGTGCACGTTTGTGGTTGTTTGTAAACCTAAGCGTGGCTACCTATACAACCAATACCCACCTACTCATACTAACTTGTATACCCCTGTTATGTTTAGTTTTTACATATGTGTCCCCATGCTCAACAAGTACGGCTGAGGTGAGGTCAGGGATAGACGAACCCCCTCTTGGTGGTACATTGGGGTGGATGTCTGTTTTTCCGCTGGCACAAGTGAGTGAGCACATGTTAATGCTTTCTAAGGATTGTTGTTTTCAATAATATGCACTAATGTATGTTTATATCTACATCTTTAAAATAGAAAGTTGAGCTCCTGAGGAAGCGACCTTGAGTCGCGAAACATGTTGAGCCAGAATCAACGGAACAATTAACCCGCACCAAGATAACCAAGTGGAACTTTCCTCTGTGGGCAATTACTGTACAAACTGATCATGTACTGTGTGTACTGTTATATGTACCAAATTATGTCCCACGAGGACCTTTGTATAACTTGGTGGTAATTTAGGGTAATTTTATACATGATATTCTTTGTGAGTACCATATATGTACATATGGTCTCGGTTCTTAAAATGATTCAATAAATTTGTTTTTACTAAATACCTGTGTACGTGCCGATAAAGTCCATTTTTCCTTGTTTCACAAACATTCAACAACCATACTGCTGAAGCAGCCCGCAATGGAGTGCGAGTGAGGGGGGAGGTTTGTTTGCCGCCCCCCAAAATATTGATCACCAGCCACCACTGGTGTTAGGATAAGAGAAGAGTGGGGAGTTGGCCGCAATAGTGCCTTGTGTATGACAGCCGTTGAGATTATGGAGGATGGCAATCATTCAGTAGAGTGGTGTGCACCCAAGGGAGGCCGTGAGGGTTACCATAGGTTTGAGGTCGCGAGCCACATTGGATGGCTCTGCAGGCCAATGGTTGCGCATGTCTGCTTTAGATGCACCTTATTGGATTATGCCAGTTTCCAGTTGTTTGACCTCCTTAAAGGGGTAGTAAACTCTGCTTATTATCTTGTACCCACAGGTAAGCCTATGATAAGGTTTACCTGTAGGTACAGTGAAATATTTCCTATTAGGAGATACAGTATTTACATGTGTAGTGCACGTGTACTGCTCTCACATTATGACAGCCTTACCTAAAAAACAGATCCCTCCAGCGATGCGCTGTCACCACTGACAGGGATTCTATCTTCACCCTGTCTTCGTTATGGTTCTCAGGCTCCAGCCATTTGAATGGCCAAGCTGTTATGATGTCACGCCCATGGCACAGTTCTCTTAATGGATGGCATGCGGTACATTGAGCGAACTGTGCCAAGGATCATCGCAGCTCGGCCATTCAAATGGTTGGAGCCCGAGAACCATAACGAAGACTGGGTGAAGATGGTACCCTGTCAGTGGCGACAGCGCAAAACTGGAGGGATATGTCTGCAGTGCATACTAGGCACATATGACATGAGCTTGCAGGGGGACCAGTTTAGTGTTTGTTTTGTTTTTTTCCAAGGTTTACTACCGTTTTAAAAACCCTGACCTCCTTAATGAGCCACTGCCAAAAAACACAGACTGAATTTTTCTGATTTTCCTGATCTCCATATATGTGCTAGTGACTCAGAAGGTAATGAAGCTACTATATCAGTGTACCAAATAAAGAGTCAATATATTGAGGGCTTAACTTCACACCAGAGGAGGGGCGTACCTCTCTGACAAAATGCAGAAAGATTCATATTGGCCATGGATATGGTCATTGTTCCTAGAGGTGTATAACCAATGGGTTTCAGGGCCTGCTGCAGGCTGAATGAAAGAAATCTATGAACAGTGACGGCCCATGCATTAGGGGAGCACGGACGCCGCCCCCCCTATCCATGCATCCGGCCCCCTGATCTACATACAGGGAAGCTGTTCCATGGATTCCAATTGGGGGGGTTTGAAGCACATGATTAGAGCCAGAGGCTCTAATAGGCTTCAAAAAAGGGTGGGCTCCGAGCACTGACCCAGTTGTGTGACGATAACGTAGGAATATTCATTATCGCCACACTGATCCTCCTCCCGGCCAATCAGAAAGTGGGACTGAGACCCGTCACCCGATTGGCTGAAAGGACAGGCAATCCCATTGGACGCCTAGCAGGAGGAGAGAAGAGACACAGGAGCCGCTGCCTGACCCACAGCTCGCCGTTGTCACCCACCACCAAGATGGGGTAAGTGCCAGACAGACGACAAGCGAGGGGGTGGGCGGAGGGGGGATGTGCTGTTTAAGTGCCGGGGGGATGGTTGTTTGACCCCCCCTCCCAAAAAAAAAAAACACCAGCCACCACTGATCGATAAAGCATTTAATGGATTTCATTTTTGTGCCATGGAAATTATTTTTGGAAATTCTTATTTGAGTGCCATCCATGAACAATATTTTATAAATACTATTGTGTATATTTTTTCTGGTAATTGATGTTTCTTAACTTAAATATTAACAGAGACCAACCACTGTTACGATGAAAGCTTTCTGAATTCCTAGGTATATTAGCAATGGCACCATGCCTGTGCCCATTGCATTCCTGTGGTTGGTAAATCCCACATACAAGTGATATTATGTGAGAATCTATTGAAGGAATTCATAGTGTTTATAAAACAAGTGATTCTGTAAGAGACAATTATGTCATTTATCACATGGAACACAAAACTGTAAACTCGCATATCTGTCATGACAAGCAGGCCCGTTCCCTCCCACCAGTCTAAAGCGAATGGACATCTCATTTCTGTGTTCTCACCAGATGAGTGTAGCCATGTACTCCCTTGAGAGTGGCTGGTAGTAGTGGTTCACCTTATAGATGCCCTCAATCAAACCATATTTCACACATCCGTAGACACTGACCAGGCCATCTCTTGTTTTTGTTGTTTTATTTAGGTGAAATAACTTGGATGGGGATAAGGGATGACTGTGGGATGCCCAAAGAATTATAGTACACGAAGTCCATATACACTCCTGTATATGCACACTTTACTGCAGACCCTCCCTTTGCAGACTGTTACTCCTCACATCTCTCCAGCACGCAACTTGCTGACCGTTTCTCCCACTGCTCTCTCTCCAGCACCGAACCTAGCAAATCATCACTCCACTACCTCTCTCCAGCACTGTACCCAGTCTCCAGCCCGAAAGGAAACTCACCAAGCCTCTCTGTTCCCTTCTCCCCACCGCGGCTAGCACATGGTGTGGCCCACTCTCAGCAGAACCCCCGGAACACCCATTACAGGCCAGGGATCACTGGCCCCTGAATGTGTAGCGAAAAGTACCAGCCCATCCCTCCTCCATCCGGCCTCCAGGTCCCACCGACCTGCTTTTCCTCAGTAACTCTTCTTTCCCTGAACTGGCTCCCAAGGCTCCCACAGACTGTCCACTATTCCTCTCACAGCCTGCTCCAGCACTTTCTCTTGCAGTTCCCAGGGACCATCACTCACCAAACTGGTGGATCTCTTAACCACTTCAGCCCCGGAAGGATTTCACACTTTAGGACCGGAGCCCTTTTTGCGATTCGGCGCTGCGTCGCTTTAACTGACAATTGCGCGGTCGTGCGACGTTGTACCCAAACTAAATTTGTGTCCTTTTTTCCCACAAATAGAGCTTTCTTTTGGTGGTATTTGATCACTGCTGCGTCATTTCTGATCGCCGCTATAAACAAAAGAAGATCTACAATTTTGCAAAAAAACCCAAATTTCTTACTTTTTGCTAAAATACTAATCCAAAAAAAATATATAAAAAAACATTTTTTTTCATCGGTTTTGGCCGATTTATATTCTTCCTCATATTTGTGATTAAAAAAAATCGCAATCGGCGTTTATTGATTCAAACAAGTAAGAGGCGCAACACCCAGAATATACAATCCTAGAGGTGGTTTGATAAAGAGGATGTGTGTAAGCCCATAAATATTAATTTAAAATTTAAAAGTCCATATGCAAAGTTCATAGGCAAAGTCCATAAGCAGTAATCTTCATATATAATAGTCCATATCAGACTGGTGAAAATAGGGCAAAAAATGGAAAAGGTCAGGAACCTGATAATATATACTTCTAATGACGAATACCTGAAACGGATACTTGAAACGTATACCTGAAAATTTAAAATTTAATTATAAATACCCGAATGTGTGTAGGAGAAATAGTTTGGTGGAGATCCTAACATATAAGACCCACAACGCGGAGAATGAACAAACTTAGTTATTTGCGGCTAACGCTAAAAAAAATTAGTGTTTATACTCCTTCTTATATTTAGCCGGTTTTGGCTACTTTTTTTTACAAAAAAATATATAAAAAAAACCTAATCATAAAATCGTTTTTCATTCTTTAAACCC